>VXBB01003581.1:20944-60147 GCA_013399915.1 Illadopsis cleaveri | reverse complement strand
TTTTTTGTTTTGTTTTGTTTTGTTGGAAGAACAATATTTTATACAAATAATTGGATCCATTTATTGTTGTGCTTTTATTATCTAGTTATTGAGAAAGCAAAGGGACAAGGCTGACCACTATAAATTCCTGAAGTAGAAGGAAAAGTAGTTAACTTTGGGAATATTTAGATTTTCTTTTGACTCAGTTTGCACTTTTCAACATTCAGTCAATTCTGTTTTATGATACTGTTAATTTCATTCTGCATTCCTTCCTAAGAAAATGTATAACCACTTTTCTTCGTATTGACTGTGTTTACAGGAAATGAAAAATTATCCTAGGGAATTTTAGAGAAGCAGTTTTAGAGGTCTTGCTGATGAGTGCAGAATAGAATTAAGCAAAGGATAGTGACAAAGAATATAAAAACTGACAGAGTTAAGAAGTTAGATTGATCTTGATTAAAATGTTTAACAATAATCGTCTTTTTTCAAGAACATGAACAGATTAACCTCTGTAGTCTCAAGAACTTAATCCCATCAGGACATACATTGCTACGTATGATACTCAAATGTGTGGTGGATGCAATTTGAGAATGTTCTTCTTACAAAAGTCTTTTCTGTGTATGAGCATTATTTGTGTAGACTCTATACACACATATTTAATATTATTTTTAATATATAATACTCTAACAATTTTGGATTATGAATTTTGAACTAAAAAAAGTTACATGGTCTCACCTAATGGCCCTGACATTTTTTTTTATTCTATGCATAGGCAATTAATCAAGATACACTGTCCCTGATAAAAATATTTCTTCTCAGGATGTTAAAATTTCACATCCATTATTATCTTCCCAAAGAGAAAAAAAGCCATGAGTTTTCTGTTGCTAAGGAAGGCTGCAATACATATGTCTAGTATCTTATGTGGTCTTCATTATTGTAGTATCGTAGCATTCTCAAAACAGATGTGGAAACATACAATGAAATTAAATTCAAAACTACATAGGAAGTCAATAGCAGACTTAAAAACATAAATGAGTCTCTCAGTTTGTTTAATATAAAATTGTCCATTAATTGTAAGAAAGATGCATTATCTGAAGTAAGAAACTTGTGTATAACCTTTCCAGAAATAACAAGCTGTTGATATATGGAAAAGTGAAGGGCTCATAATCATCAAGGGTTCCCTGCTTGAGGATTAGGTCATTGCTGTTCTCTTGAAGCTACATTTTCAAATTCTTTTTATTATATTAACTAAGAAAAACCCTTCTTAGCTGATTTCTTTTTTTCACAAATATGATTTTTTTCAATCAGAAAATGAGAAATGACCCTGAAATTTGCCATCCCCTAAGTCTTCTATATCTTAACACTGATTCTGAAAGCTGTGTTCGGTATTTAACTGCATGATGTAGGCTGCATCTGGTATTTCACTATATACTAGAAGGTTCTCATGCTTTTCAGCTTTTTTTTTCCCCTATGGTCAGAGTTAATGCAGATCTTGATTTATAATAACAGATGTAAAACCACAATTTTAATTACCCATCTGTATCCTCATTTTCATCTCTGTTTTTCCTTTATCTTTTGGCTTTGCTGTTTTATGGACTGTGATTATGATTTCTTTTATGGAATCTTTTACCTTCAGAGTCTCCTAAAAAGCTTTGCATACATTTGGACTGGAGATATACTGGAGCTGCAATGGGGATGCTGCTGGAGCCTGCAGAAATAGGGAGGCATATCCCAGGAATTGGATTTTTTGGATCAAATCTATTAAGAAAAGGTAGTTATATTCTGCAGGCAAAATGCTTTTAGGGCAAATACTTCTGACTTTAAAGTATCAAATCTTTAATCAGTATAAAACACTGTCCCTTTGGACCACAAATAATTGAAGCTATTTATCATGTGTTTAGCAGTTAAATGATCTATTTCTGTGCTGGAATACTACAGCTGTTTCTTAACACTGAACAACGTTTCAGAACAGTTTAAGTGAGGAAACGAAGAACCTGCTGAAAATGTAGGTAATTCCCTCAGTCTGTGATAAGTTCTGAACACTACAACCCAGGATATAGCCAGATTTGCTCCAAAGGCATGCCATTTCAGTAATGTTTTGTGGCTAGTGATGAACCTGAGATGAAAGGGTTGTGTTCATCAGAGGATTTACATGCCAAGCTTAGATGCTGGCTTAGATTGTTTCTCTGGAAAAAGGATTTTGACCTGGCTAATATATTGCTGATACTGCATTCAGACATACTCCGGGTTTTTTGTCATGTTTCTATCCAAGTACAGCTAATTGTGCTCTAGCATTGTTTTGCAATCAGAGCCTAAGACTGTATTGCAACAATATTGCAGCAGTCTGCAGTAAAGGCAGCATACTGTTTTTACAAAATCGTTTAAATTTTAAGCTGCAGTGCAAGCTAAGGATACTATTATAGCATATCTAAAGATCTTTTTTTTTTCCTCTTCCTTTTTATGACATTGACTTCATCTGGTTAATCTGCATGTCAGTTAAACTTCCAGTGGCATATTTCTTTGCTTTAACAGATCTTTATCTTGGTAGATATGCATGAATGGTAGTGTTTCCTGGATTAATTTTTGGCAGAAAGGTTTTATCCTATCTCCAGTTCTGGTGTTTAATCCAACATGATAATGTGTTTTTGCAAAGCATGGAGACTCATGTGTTAGTGGGCAGCAACAGGCACTTCAGAATTTGGAAGCTGTTTCTTGTATCTCCACTCTATGTTGTCTAAAATGGAAATTACTTTATTAAAAATAACTAGATTCGCCTCAGTGCACCTGTTTCTATGCAACAGCAAAGGCACCTGTGTCCTATTAATACTTACATTATGCAGCACATTTGGAAATGTTATAACTCAGGTGGATTATCCTCCTGGGAACCACATACATTGCTTCTGCCTCAGCTCTTTCTCTATCTATATGTCAAATTGTTAAATGATTTTTGGGTTACTTCAATGTGTTTGCAGCTTGAATGCTTAAAACATGATACTCAGGCAAGTAAGAGGAAACTTATTCCAGATGGCTGGTAGCAGATCTTCATGTTTTTCTACGTTCTAGTTGTCCAATATCTATTTTGAATCCATCCGTTCTTTTGTACTGTCATTTAAAAAGTGAAGAACATGGCTGGTAGGTTGTCTACATTTGCTTGTCTCTAACTCAGTCTGTTGTTCAGCTAGAAATAATAATGTCTCTCATGCTGCTTCTTGTCTAGGTCAATTATTTTTGTCATAATATCAAAGGTTTTGGAAATATGTTTAAGAGGATTTGCTATTTTTTTATTGTAAAAATACGAATTTAATTTTTACATTAACATATGACAACTGTAACTCAAGCTTCAGGTGACTCCCATAGAAAAGATGAACAAGAAATTCACTTATTTTGCCCTGAATCATATTCAATTACCTCTAATTCCAATAATGTAAATTGACTTCAAGTCTGTAGAAATAGGTTCCCTAGTACTTGCTAGTTAAATACGATGTGAAACTTTTTATTTTCTACTGTGGTATCACCATGTATAGATAGAAGTAGCATACTAGGAAATGGCCAAAAAAAATTCTTTTGATATTTAGTAGCCAAAGCTGATTGTGTGTAGTATTTATCCTACCTAAGTTATGAAACCCAATGGTGATCATCTTTCTTTCCGCTGATTTACAATAACGCCTCCCTTTAGACAATTTATAGTTTTTCTTAATTCTGTAAAATATATTCTTACCTATTACTAAATAGGTTTTTGCTGTGTTATACAGCAAGGAAACCTATTCTGAGTAGTATATCAGTCATTCAGGGTGAGTGGGACTCTGTTGAAAGAGACCTGAACAGGGCAAGTAGGCTACCTCCATCTTCAAAAAGAAGATGACTATAGTAACTAATTCCTGACACATGTTTATCTAGCCTATAGTTAAAACCATCACCTAGAGTTTACAGGATCACTTGCCTGACAAGTAGGTCATATGAAATCTCACAGAACCTGATTCTCCTTTTTAAAAACATGTTTGGGCCTTTTACTAGTCATAGTTTTTATTTTCTTACTGTCTTCTAATGATGTATTAAGTTGATGAAAGTTTGAACTGCTGATGTCCTTGAGAAGATTTGATAGTTGTCAATTCATAGTGCCTTCATTGTATGTATTTGGTCCTAAGCATAAATTTTAAATATTATATCCCTACACACATGCTTTTTGACCTGGTGTCTTAGGTGGAAAGAACACAGTAACTAGTGCCTTTTCCATTCTTTGAATTAAAAAAAAAAAAAAAAAGACTGGTATAAAATGTTTGGAAATAGTATGGCTTGTGGTAGAAATCTGGTATCAGTTGTGTCAGGACTAAGCAATCATTAGTCAGGGAGTGAGATTAGTAAGGAATTTTTACCCACTATCAGAGTAGTAAGGACCTTGTTGGTTGTTATTTTGAGTCCCATTCTGGAGCCTGGAGTGGTCTCTGGTGTTACGCAGTGAAGTACTTGCAAGTGGTTGTAAGTGATTGTTGGGAGAACTGTGTAAAATAGGGGAACTAATGTGAAAGATCTGTTATATATCTGTCATAGCTCCAATAAAAATTCTGTTCATGTAGTGTTCTTCCTAACAGGCTTTTCAGGAGCTTTTAAATTAATTAATGTCCTGTCATCTCTTTAAATGGTTCTTACATGTTTTAGTTCATTGGAAAGCTTGTGAGACATTCTGTTTGCATTCTGGCTAAAGAAAATTGTATCAGTCTCTAGGCAGCCAGTTTAGATATCATTACATCCTAACCACCACCTTCTTTTTCCTGTAAAAATTAAGCTTTTTAATTTTTAAAATTCTTTTTAGTTGTTTGAAAAATACGTTTTCACCTACTTGCTCTTTGCATGACATGGAAGCTGATACCGTCTCTGTAGTGCAGATGTCTTCATTTCTCAGAGTGTTTCAACTGAGATCCAGATTCCAAGTGCTTAGATGGAAAAATATTTTTTTTCTTTTTTTAATACTTTCCTAGATGAGTCCCTTGTCAAGTCCTGACAATTTGTGAAGATTGTACATTTTGGTAGAAGGTATAGCTCTGTTCTCGAGAGTGAAAACGTGTATGACAACTGCAGCACGTGTTGTATGAAATGGTTGCGTTACTCTCAACCATACGTCGTATCTGCTTCTACCATGTTTCTGATGAGTCCTACTTTTCTGCTAGAAGCAGAGAAATTGTGCCCATAATTCAAAAAATATGAAGTTGATTTTGATTAAATATCTCTATTGAGATAAAAAATATTTAAGAAAGGATCATGGTTTGTTTGTAGAATAAATCTCTTTAAAGGACTAAAGGGCTGTTGTAATTGCCAACATACAAACATCCAGTGAGTTAAGAATAGGATTTGTAAATGGACCAAGTATTAAGGATACAGGATTTTAAAACCTCAATAATGTGTTCTTATTGCTGTATGGTTTCCAAAGCAGAAAACTTCTCTTACTGTTTATATGTACATTCATACATGAGATTCCTTCAGGACGGGTCTTCCTGAGTGGATCAGTGACAATGATCATAACTGTGAAATTAACAATTTTAATGTTGGTTACTACTCTTCCTTTGAAATCTGTCCTGAGCCCCATTCCTAACAAGTGTTCAATTATAAAACCCTTTTTGTTGAGATAAGGATTAACTAAAGAGATAATAATCACATTTACTGGCTTTTGGGTTTGGTTTTGGTGTGTCGTGGGGTTTTTTCCTGTAGTCTTATATTTGGCTAAACTAGAACTGAAAGTTTGAAGTTTTTACTACTAGAGACAACTCTTACAATTTTTTTATTTTGTTATTTAGGATTCTTGTCATATCACCATGCTGATTCAAGTCTGTAGCACATTACAGCATTTTAAATTGACATTTGGTTCTGCCATATGTCATTCTGTGTTGTGGCACACCACAGTAATATCATGTTTTATCAAGTTTATCAATACTTAATTTATCCTTAACATAGTTTTATCTAATCCATCTATTCATTTGACTTATGCTCTTAGTCACTAAATGCCAGAGCACAAACACATGGTTTCTCCTGGAAGATGCTATTTTGATGATGTAGTTCAGAAGTTTAGTAGTGGTTTAGCCAAAAGGTAATTCTGTTGCATTATAGCATTTCTCAAATAAAATTTAAAATGAGTTGATCTGGAGATTTTACCAACAAGCTATGGGGATTTATCGAGAGGACTGAAAGTTTAAGGCCTTAATATGTGAATTAAGAGAGTGATTTTTTTTGTTTTGTTTTGGTTTAGTTAGTTTTTCACCGTCTGTGTTGCATTTATCTAGCCAGTATTGCCTAATTTATGACATTAAGGCTGTTTCTGTCCATTTGGATTCTAATAAAGTCAGGGCGGGGAATCAGAATATAATTCATCAAGAAAAATGAAGAAGCATGACTGGTTAAGAGTGTCTGTACTCCCATTATGTCACACAACACAGCAAAACAATTTTCAGAAAATGCATTGCTGAATAAAGTTAAGGGGAGTAGATAGATAGACAACAACTATAACAGATAAAACAGTGTTCTGGGGAGATTCTATTTTTAATAATATCGCAATCTTTTTTTTCATTTAAAAAAATGCATTTCAAGGTGGCTATTTAGGATCTGGGACTGGGAAAGAACATTTCTGGTCTGCAGTGACTTATTTGCCTATTCAATCTATTCAATTCAAACTAAGCATAATGTTCAAATAAGGTGGGAAAATTTCTAAGACAAAAGACATGCCTCCATGGAAAAGAGGTTGATTTTGCACATATCTATCTGGAGGTTGGTTGTTCACTTTGTTTTACTGCTGCCTTGCCTACTATCAGTCATAACACAACTGTCTTGGTTTGGGAAGACAGGTATCTGCCAGGGAAAGCCGGAGCTTTCTTTGGAATGGAGAATGTAAACTACGCTTCCCTCTCCTTCTAANGTCCTTTTTCCTACCCCTAAAACTCCCGTTATCCCCCACTCCGAGATTTGGCCACCTCTTTGTTTCAGTTAAGTACTGTTAAGTACCCAACATTTGCTTGGTAACTTATGGGATGGGGAAAAAATTCTTTAGAGAGAAGAAAAAAAACAAACCGAACCTAACCCCCAACAACAATAAAAATGAAACTTGACAATACTGGAAGTATTTTACTAGAAACCAAATTATCTTGAAAATGAGATGTAAATACATAGAAGGGGTAATATGTAAAAGGACAGGAATTTTAACTTCTGTAATTATTATTGTCACCTCTAGGAATGCCATGAATAATTTTCTTCTTCTGTGCCTTTCATTCGCTCTTGCATAGATTGATATTTTTACTGAATGTTATGGATTGTGGAGGAAGCTCAGTGTTTCCTTAGAAAAATGAAGTTAGGAAATTCTTCAGTCCTTTCTGTGTTTTCCAGTTAATGTAACCTTTTAAAATGTACATATGTATATATCCTTTGAAATGACCTAGGGAAAAGGAAGTTTTGTGAAACCATGTGAATATTTTTTTCACAATGGATAATTGTTGCAGGAGCCTGATTTTTTAACATGATGTATTCTATTCTTTCTCTGACCTGTTGGTCACTAAAAACTTAATCTAAAGCCCAGTGAAGAATGTGAAAGTCTTTTTTCCATTTGTCTTTCCTCTCAGGTTACAGTAACTTGTGTAATGGAAATCAAAGAGATTTTTTATGTATGTTGGTAAAAATCTAGTGACAAAAATATTTTACCTGCTGATATGGATTATTTCTCTGAATATTTATATTTTGATCTGTATGGATCTTAGTAGATGTTAAATCTCTAGTTTCCTTCATTGAAACTGCTTTACCTGTATCTTCTTTCTCCACTCCAAAGAAAAGGCCATAATTATAAGTTATAAGTAATAGGATAATAGTAAGGCAATAAATAGAAAGTCTTAAATTCTGTTGATATGATAAACTTGTATTTATTCCTGGAAAGGTCAATAGTTGGGAATATTTTGTATAAAAATGATGGTTCCGAGACCAAAATGGAAGTATATCAGCAGACAATCAATCCTTTCTAATCATTTTTCATCCTTCAGTGTATCTGTCATGCAAGTGTTAATTTAATACTTGGGAATTTAATTATTCATTAATAGAAACTTGTTGTTAAGTGACTTAGGAGCCTAATTCTCCTAATCATAAATTAATTACATAAGTAGAAACCAGAAACTCATTTAAAACCAATTAGTTTTAGGTCTGTGAGTGCCATTTACACTATGGAAAACAAAGTTTATGCTAAATAATTTAGGCACTTGAATATTTTTATGCTATTTCATTGCCAAAACCCACAAAATTTTGTTATCACTTATTGAATATGTGATAAATATATATGTGTATTTTTTTAAAAACATTTTATATGAGTGAAACAACCATTCTACTCGGTAAATTTTAAGTCCAACAGACATAAATAGTTGATTAAATTCCTGTGTTCTAGTTGAAGATACTTCACGGTTAGAAGGCTCTGATTATATTAAAACATTCAAGCCTCAAAAGCCTTGCGCAACTTTCCTAAAATGGGCATGACTAATGGTGAGTTCTCAGTTCTGTTTTCGAATAAGAGAAGGGAATATAGCAAAGATAAGTAAATGACTAAAGAAACTCCTGCACATAAATTGCCTGCACATAAATTCCTTCCAGTTTTAGTACTGGCCTGAGTATTAGTGTGCTTGCAGGAAGCTTGCATGTTGCTCTTGTGGCTTCTGTGCTTGGACTTCTTGGTGGTATAGTTCCAGATCTCACCAACAACAAACAGCACGAATGAACATCTGCTGCTCTCATAAACTTTCATTAGCTATCCTCCCTGATGCCTCTGAGTGCAAGCCTGAGTATGGCCTTGGAGATATATTATGTGGGGCAGATGGCCAAATTAAAATTATTTACTTATATAGCACAGATACAGTATTAAATCTACATAAATCAGTCCAGAAAAGTACATATTACAGAGGAGGGGGAAGAGAATGTATAAAAATATGATATTGAATTAGCTTATTAAAAAATTCCTTAGGTGGGAAAATCTGAGAGTTGTAAACTTTAATACTACTGTTCTAAAATAAGTAGCCATATCTGCTACTTTTTGCATAAATGGAAGCCATGTATTATGCTGCCAACTCTATATGCATGACAATATATAGTGAATATGTATATGTACATATACACAGAGTCTGTGTGTGAATTGCAACATATGGGATACATGTAATGATGAAGGAATTAAAAAAAAAACAGCTGTGTATGTTTAAATGTTTTGTTCTTGAGGGGTTTTGCTTTCAGAAGTAAATCTGCTTTCCTCAGTCATAAATATAACTAGTAATGTTACACAATTTTAGATCTTAATCAGAGTATTCAGATAACATAGAGCCCATTATGAAAAATGGAAATTAAAATACTTTGTAGGTAATATTTTTAACTAATTCTTGATGCAAAAACTATATAGGTGTAGATTAAATGCACAGTATTTCTTTAATTAGTTGCACATTATCTTCATACACTAATAGGAATTACTATACCTTAAACCAAAATAATATTTTCAGAAAAGGTCCTTCACAAGTAAAGTGAAGGGGGGCTTTTGTTTAACAACAAAACATGAAATGTTGATCTTTTATGTCTCAGAATTTGAGATATATATAACAGATGGGCAGGAAGGATTGCTGTTGATTTTTAATTTTAAGTCCATTTAATATGAAATGGGATAAATATTAATACATCCAATGTAGTATTTGCTATCTTTACTATGTAGCTTTATATTGTACTATCTGGAAATGTTAGAGAGTTGCAATATATTTGACAAAAAGATTATTGGCAGTATATAGCTTCATATATCTTCTTTCTTTGCTTCTAGTTTAGTAAGAAGAAAGGTGAGGGCATGGCCCTCAATGACAGGCTGTTGAAGGATCCTATTGGATCTATATTGCATCTCAAATGAATAAATTCAGGTAGTCCAGGAATATGAATCTATTTGAAATTAATCCAGTTGTGATGTGCAAATATCACAGCTTTTAGTGTTGGTCCAGCATGCTATTAACGAAAGTGTGCTTGGAACAAAACAAAGCATAGCATACAGATATTCCAAGACTTAGTCCATGCTTCTCCTGCTAATTAATCAAATACTGTCTTTTGGAAAGCAAATAAATCAGCTCCTCAGAGAAGTGTCTTCTTTTCTGTTTCACAAAGTACTTGCCCTGACTAAAACTCCACGTGAAACTGTTTAGTGTTCGTAGACAACAGTCACTCTGCTTAGAGAGAAAGACTGTAATTCTTATGCAAAAAATCCTCCCACTCCGGAGTGGTTTACTGTGTTATTTCAGAAATCTGTCTCTAGTCTATGTATTTTAATGTCAATAGAATATGCTTCTGTTTTTAATCCCAAAACATTTTGGCAAACATGAAAGTGATCAGTTGACCATCTGATAGACTCAGTCAAGTTGCCTGTCAGACTTCTCAAGTTGCTGACTCCATCTGGTATGAAGTCAGGAAAACTGACTGAAAAGAAGTTCTAAATTTATTTTTTGACTCCGTAACCTTTTCAGTGAGTTCAACCCCTGAATTCAAACCAGCCATAAGAAAGGCCAGGTAATTACTTTGTGATAAGAAGAGCAGCACTGAAGGATTTGCCTGGGGCTCAGAACACTGATTGTCGGATAAAACTCAGCAAAGTCCATGGCCCCACAGGACTGCTGAGGCTGGATCTGCTGTAGGCTCATATGCTTAGAAGAAAGGTCAGGCAGCTGTGGAAGCCTGAACAGCAGACTGTCTCTCAGCTCTGCGGCTGGCAGTGCTCAGGAGCTGAGGGGGGAGCACAAAGGGATTGATTTCAATGAGTTAACTGATTTCTCTTTTCTTTAGGCCGGCATTCCCCAGACATGTGAGCGGGTGTTTGTATTGTCTCTGCAAACCACTGGAGCTCTGCTGTGAGCTTCCTGCATAATTGGAATGGGACAGGAATATCGGATGTCTCAGGCTCTGGGTCTAAAAGTTTGCCCCATCCTTATTTCATGCAGTTACATTATAAGGAGTTTGTAGCAGGAAGAAATTATTTTTTTCACTTCTAGGTGTCAGGTTATTTCTAGGAAAATAGTATTCTTGGTTACATCCTATTACATATTGGCCTCCCACCTGGTATGAGTGGCTAATAGTTTCTATTGGCAACCACTGAAAAATCAGAGAAGCTTTTTAGCTTTGATTTATGAGAGAAAGCAGGATAATACTCGGGAAGAACATAGTAGAGATTTCACTTTCAGTAATTCTCCACTCTGCCTCATTTCATCTGAGTGCAGTTAGGAACACAGCCAGGTGCCTTCAGCATAGCCACAGCCTTCAATAGTTACTTCCACAAGCAGTGATTACACATGAAAGGATGGAGGACTGCTGGGATTCCTCTTAAACTTGTAAATACAGTAGCTTTCATTTACTTGAGCATCCTGCTTTTAAGATTGTGTAAGAGGGATAGACTAATTAGTAACACTGCCAAAAGTAGGTTGTCTTTTCANCAAGCATCCTGCTTTTAAGATTGTGTAAGAGGGATAGACTAATTAGTAACACTGCCAAAAGTAGGTTGTCTTTTTAAAACTTGTCTCTACCTAATAAACTACCTTTATTACCAGTGGGTTTTGTTGTTGTTGTTGTTGCTGTTGTTGTTGTTTTTGGTGGTTTTTTTGGTGTTTGCTTTGTTTTGTTTTGTTTTGGTTTTTTGTTTGGTTTGGTTTTTTTTCCCCTAAGAGATATAATGTAATTCATTTTAAACTACTCCAAGATCTAAACATTTTTCACCTGGGAACAAATTTGTCTTCTAAATAAAATTAATCTGTTGACTAGAATGCTCTCACAGTCTGAAACTGCATTTATTTTCTTAATCCTCTCAATCATACATTTAAATATGAATTGTGCAGCTAACCATTGCAGAAAAATAGTCTGAGGATGTTTGTCTGATTGTCAGGGTAATTCTGCAAGATTTTCAGTATGCTATTTAAATATTGGTCAGGTTTTCTATTATAACCTTTTTAAATTCCACTCCAATCATAAAAGCATTCTTGAAAGAAAAAAATGAAAAGAGAAAGGGGTTTATGCACTACTATTTTCTCTTTCAACAATCTCAGTATTTTCAACCATTTCTGCCTCTTGCATTATTGTTCTTTTCTATGTCCTCTTTCTTTATCTGAATCATAGGAGATATTTTAAAACCTACTGGAGTGGAAAACTATGAAGTAAAGAAAACTTCCTTCTCTACTAAAATAACTGAGTCAGAAGGAATCCCTGTCACTGGCTTCTTTGCTGAATTGTCTAAATAGCAGACACCTCTCAAAACAATTTGGAAATCATGAAGTTGAGATCTCCACCTATTTTAATGTAAATTACTAAACAGTCACCAGCAGGTAGTAATTTAACTTCCAACTTGACTGGTGGTTGTGAATTTTAGGCGCAAAACACCTTCAAATGGGTTAACTAAATGAATGTTTATATTTTACATCTGCCGTTCAGTCCCACTCTAACTTTACTTCTTGATTAAGTTTTGAGGGATGAAATGTTTATGGTAGTTTTTTGTTATTTCTCTGCCTTTAATTAAAGACTAAATGGGAGCTTCTGTTGCCAATTAAACTAATAACTTCAGTGTGAAAAAGATGAAGAGAATTTAGTCCCTATGAAGTTTTCTGAGTGGAAGTAAAGATAGGATATGCATAAATCTTGTAAAGCTCCCACATACACATCAGAATTGCAGTTTTACTATCATCTCAATAGGGAGCTCTGAAAAATAGCTACTTAATGGACCCACTGAAAAGATATTATTTGTATTCAAATTAGGGAAGAAATTAAAGGAATTATTTTCATATAAAAATAATATAGGCTAATGACAATAATATTCAGCAAAAGATAATTTGTATCTCATTGGAATCTTATTTGTGTTTTAAATACATACATACATCTACATACTTTTTTTTTTTCCTAAGTGTAAAGATTGGAGCTTCACATAAATTTCAAACCTTTAGACACATTGCCTTGCCCTGGCTCAGAAAACCTGCAATTCACTTATTTGGGGAATCTGTAGATGACCTAAAATCCTGTTTATCTTCTGGGTAAATAACAGAGATATGGAGGCAAGCAGAATGGCACAGTTTTGCTCCAGTGTTTGGAGTTCTTTACTGTGTCACAAAATCCATTGATTTTTGTTTGCTTTGGTATGACCATGGATTTGCTTATGTATCAGTAGAGAAGTGACTAGATGAGTCTTTGAAATTGAAATAGCATGTCAGATAGGTTGTAATTGTATGTTCATGAAAGATGTTACTGTCAGAGAACATATGACTGCTCCCTTCTCTTGTGAGGTACTTTAGTGTATATATAGGGAAAAAAAAAAAACAAACTTAGGAGGGAAAGTGTCTTGCATAAAATATGAACGTGGCCAGAAGTGCTCTCTCAAAATAGCAGAACTATAACCAAGTAACTAAGGGCATGGTTTCACTTCTGTTGTCATCTCTAGGTTAGTGTATGGAGGTCATTAGTAGTTTTTTTCTGATAGTGTCTGTGTGCAGGTACTTGCAGACTCTGGTGCTCATGCATACACAGCAGAGGTTTTAAAAAGCACTCTGAAATGGCTTCTCGGAATGAGTGTCTGTGACAGTGCTAAATGTTTCCTAGCAGAGGAGTGCCATAGGCACTTTTAATAGAATTTAGAAGCTGATAGAAAGAGGCAAACCTGAAATCCTGCTGTCTATCTGCAGTACAAGCCTAGCAGACAGGAACAGCCAAACCTTCTGCTATTCAGTAAACCCCATAAGAGGTCTACAGAAGGATTGCTTCTAGGAGTTGAACCATAACCTTTTTCTCTATGAGAGTCACGGTCTGTGTCTTGCTGCAAAAAATGCTGGCCAGTGCTCTAAACTTGGTGTTGCCTGGTGTTACATTGGCATCTTTTCCTTGAGAGGTAAGAGAAACATGCTAATCTATTTCATATGGGCAATAAAGACTGCTGTCTTCTGACTGAGACAGATGGAGTGTTTCCTCCCACTGGCTTAATAGTAGAGGGTTTTCTATAGTTTTGTCACTACAGCAGTGCATATAATATACCCTCATCTATGAAACCATAATTGTTGGCCTGCGAGTCCCTACAGTAACTCGATTGGGAAAAAAGTATTCATGGTGGTTTGATTCTGAGGGGAAAAGAGAGTGCTGTCCTATTTGCTGCAGGTGACTTCTAAGAAAATAATAGAATAACTTACAGGTCTTTGTCTGCAAGTAGCTTTCAGCTCCCTGAAATTTTGTTAAAGGCATTGGGAGTGTTCCAGGAATAATTTTTCTGGATTTGTTTTTAATTAAATTCTGCACTGCTGAACTGAGAATAATCAGTAGTATTTATCAACTACTACAGGTGAGGTTTTTCAAATGCAGACTTTTGAAATTTTGAAAATATGGCTGGTCTTGTTTTTGCTGAAATTTTGTGCACCTGAAAATGAAGAAGGATGTATTTTTCCAGGCTGCACTGTTGCGTACAAAATGAGGTATTTTGATGAAGGAAGTCAAGACATTATTCATGTCACTTATCCATGGGAAAGATGCATCCAGAAAGTTACTTTGCCATGAAAATCAAAATAGTTTTATGTTATCTGCAAAGTTAATGTAGCAGCATCTGAGAAACAGTTTCTCTGTTCATGTCTTACAGCCACTGATCCTGAAAATATGGGAGGATCCTTCTCTCTGAGACATTATTATTCATTAGAATAGAACATTAATTAGAATCCATAAAAATAGTATTTTAAAATAGATGTTATAATTAAAAAAAAAAAAAGACACCAGTAACAATTTGGGCCATCCTTATTGTGCTGCTTGAATCAAGGTAGTCTATGAGACTAGACAATTCAACTTCCTATATGCTTAGAATACTTTTCAGTAGAATTGGAAAGTTTTCTTGTTGGCCCATCTGGAGAGCGCTCAGGAGTTTAGGAACAAGAAGTAACAACTCTTCCTAAATGCAGAAGTCTACTTTCCTGTTTGCTCTGGTGTAACTTGGAATAATTGGAAGAGGAACAGCTGGATTTTAAAATAACCCATATAGTCTAAATGTCCATGCGCCAGTTGGTATTTATTTCTGCTTTAAGCCACACACTACTCAGCTAAAAGTTTTTACCTATACATTCTGCTGTTTTGATTGTAAGGATTGGGAACATTTGCAGTCTCTTCTGTTCACTGCAGAGTCAGTAACTTTATCAGCTCTACGTATGCCAAATGCTGCTCTGCAGCATCTGGCTGTTAAGCTGTTTAATCTCCCTGAGAGAATCTTGGTTTAAACCAAGATTATGACTAAGAATCATAAAGATATGTCCAAGACAGGTGCCTTTCAAACTTGTGTAACCTTGGATATTGGTAATAAAATATGATAAAGTGAGTCCTCCTCTCAGAACTCTCCAAGTAATTTGGGCTCTCCTGAGCCCAAGGAGAGTTTGAAGGCATCACTTATTTCTGTGTTGCATCTTGAGATCTTCAAGACACAAGATTTATGGCATCATTTTTTTTTTCACGTTTGAGTCTTGCTGTTTCAACCCTTGCAGTTGTGAAAACCAAAACTATGCATGTGTCTTGAAAGGATAGTTAAAAGCAGTAATGAAAAGCTGGTATATATATTTAGGTACTTGGCTATATATACAGAAGAGATTTCTAATAAGAAACAATATGAACATTGGAAAAAAAACCCAGGCAATATCTATTATTAGTTACCTTTCTAATGGTAATTCAAAGAAAAAAACACAAATATTAAAGCAGAAATAGAACCTTGTTTCTAGACTGAAATATTTCCCTTTGTCATTTTAGAATATTTCTTGTTTTCTTAATTGTTTTACAAATGGGCTTCTACCTCTTTGAAAACACCATAGCTGTTTGTTTGGGGTGACAGGAAAAATACCTCTATTCTGTGCTTAAAAACAACTATAGAACTTAATTGTTGGGTAAATTAATACTTTTTCATATATATAAAATGTGGATTTGCTTAAAACATATCTGAAATATGTGTGGCTTTAGATTAAATTACACAACGGTGTATGATTCCAATATATTCTTTTGCTTATATACTAAAGATTTGAGTCCTGTGGTTACTTCTGTGTTCACCTAATATAGATAAGGTGCACAGACTTCTGTTTCTTGAAGATATAAAAATCAAGGACAAATGCTAAAAAATGTGGATATTAGCCATTACACTCTAGTTTATTTTTCTTATAAAGAATGTTGGAGTGAGAAAAAGAAAAATGGGGTAGCCTAGTATCAGTTTTTGGTGGAATATAACTATCCAAAATGGAATGTGATCATACAATGAAGCTTAACACCTTTTCTTGTAGAAGGTACTGCAGTTTGAAAAGTAATTTTTGTTAGTAAGTACTTCTACTATTGGGACACAGATCAAGCAGACACTAAAAAGATAAACTGCTTATTACTGCAAAAATTTCCTCTTGTAACAATGCATTATGAAACATCCATGACTTTGAAAATTATTTGGTTGTTGTATCATTCCATTTCATGGTAGGGGGATGTGCACAATACAGAAAAAGTTTCTGTGGTACAAAAAAATTTTGAAGAGAAGCATCACCTGGGAACTGGTCAGACCACATATTATATAAGTGTTGAATGATAATCAACAGATGTTATTTTTGTGTAAACATTATTCTTCCATTTATTTAAACAGAGACCATTTTTTCCTATCTCAGTTTATCATGTTAGACATTCAGTTGTTTGTCTTCATCTTGTTATTGCTGCTTCATGTGTCCACTCCGCATTACCATTCTATCCTCTTAAAATCAGCAAAGAGTAAAGGTGGAGGGAAGGAATAAACAAGGATCTCTTACTCCTTTATACAACAGGGTTTTTTGTGCATTATTTGAGGCTTTTTTCTTTTTTTAAATTGTGTGTTCTGCCAAGAGCTTTAGAGAAAACAAACCTTTTCAATACTCTTGTGAAATAACAGGGAGATATATATATTTTTACTACAGTCACCATCATTTGAAGGGAAATTACCTCAAAATAATTGTTATATTGAGGGTTTTTTAAATCCTATTTATTAGGAATGCTGTAAACATTTTTAATCCACTGAATGCCAGCTAAAGCCGGAGCAGTTTTTCTTTCTTTTTTTCTCATTTTATGTTATCTGTGATTTTTTCTTTGTTGTTTTATTCTTATATTTATTGTCAGCCGTAATAAATGTTACAGATCTGTGCTGAGGCCTTCAGTACAAGTCTTACGAGGCTCATGCTAATGCTGTCTAGACTGTTTCTATTTAAATTGTGAGAATGTGACCTACTTTCATCTCTGTCACTGCATCTGTGGATTCTCCTATTCATGTCATATTAATTTGTCCAAGTTTAATGATTGTCCTGCCTCATTAGCTGGGCTTACATGACACATATGGGAGACCTCAGCAAGGCCAAAACTCATTTCTCAGCCATGCCAAGAATGTGTCACAGTGCTTATCATGCCCTTTGTGACCTGATGATCCCAAGTAAATATGCCTAGTAGTTATTATTAATGGTTGCTGAGATAGATTTCATGAAGTTTAACAAAATCACTTCATGATGGTCTGTCCATCTGCACTTTAATGATGAATGAGTAATGTTGATCCTCATGCATGCCAATGCAGCAACAAGAATCGAGTTTTAATGCTGACTTATTTTGTCTTTGAGTATTGAATAGAAAAAATATTCTTCACTTTTAAATCTGTGTCTTGATGCTATGTTTCATTACAGCTTTGGCCAAAGTTTGATGCCTTTCTTTTTTTTGCCTTTGTAAATGTAGAGATTTTTTGTACCTCTTCCACTGCTATTTGCTGGTTTTCCTGCTGTCCATCAGCTGATTGGTAAAATAGAAAGCATGTCAATATAATTCACTAAAGAAACTTTAGTGGACATAAGATGTTTCAGGTAGCTGTTCATGAAGGCAACTGGATTTGTCAATTCAGTATTTAGATTCTCTGGAATACTTTAACAGTTTCATAGTGAAATTGCCTCAAACTCTCCTTAATACAATGCAATTTCAGTTTTATTATTTTCATAAGCAGTACTACTTTAAAAATTATTCTGTTCCTTTTATGGAACATAATATTTCTTAATTAAAGAAGAAAATAAAAATGCCTCCAGTTACACAATTAATAGATTAATTTAAAATAATAAAATTTTATTAACAACTTACTTGATTTTTCTGCCCCTCAAGCTTATCACTGATTATTTTGTCTATTTAGGGGTGGTTTTCAATGGATTGAAGAGTGAAATTACTGCATGTTAGGATGGTAAATTTGGCTTTCTGACTTAATTGTTGAAATGTTGCAGGCTGTGTGGAGATAACAGTTCCATAGTGAGATTTAGTTGGTGTTTATTTATGGTTCTTCTTGTCACACTTCAGCAAAGTTGAAACACAATACTTCTGATAAACAGCAATGTATGTGCAAGATCAGAGAAATGTCCTGAAAATTAGGTGATTAGGACCTGACTGATGTGGAACTTCAGGGAGGTGATTCTGAAAGACACAGACATCCCTAACCTAATGAGATGTTCTGGGTGTGGTCACTAAGTATTAGACTATAATTAGTTGGTTGATGTACATATCAGTCAGATATAGGAATTATTCTACGTATAGCTTGCTACTAACTTATCTATAGGGGATCTGCTTTATCCTAGCAGATGAAGTAGTCACTGTGCAAAGTTTCACACGAGCCATGGACTATTTAAATTCTCAAGTAAAAGTTAAGTGGTTTGTAAATGGTTGCTAGGCCTTCTGGTAGTTTTCTACACACTGTATATTGTACTGTACATATCCCTATGAATCAGGATCTTTGATAGTAGGAGTATTGTGTGGTTACTGAAATACAAACTGTGTTCAGCATAAAGCTGTCTTCAGCACATGGCAGAGAGTTGTCTTCATTACTCTGGTGTTCAAATTAAAGAAAAAGCAGATCATCCTAAAACTAGAGAATTAGCAAATTCTCAGGCAAACTTTTTAGAACTTCAAAATCTAAGTGCTTTTCACTGAGATTATTAATTATCCTCCTAAGGATTGTTTGGTTTGTTTTTTGGTTGGTTGGGCTTTTTTGTTTGGAGTTTTTTGGTTTGGCATTTTTTTTTGGAGAGGGTGGATGAGTTTATTGGCATTTTGTGGGGGGGTTTTGGTGTGGAAATGCAGCTAANTGGTCACTAAGTATTAGACTATAATTAGTTGGTTGATGTACATATCAGTCAGATATAGGAATTATTCTACGTATAGCTTGCTACTAACTTATCTATAGGGGATCTGCTTTATCCTAGCAGATGAAGTAGTCACTGTGCAAAGTTTCACACGAGCCATGGACTATTTAAATTCTCAAGTAAAAGTTAAGTGGTTTGTAAATGGTTGCTAGGCCTTCTGGTAGTTTTCTACACACTGTATATTGTACTGTACATATCCCTATGAATCAGGATCTTTGATAGTAGGAGTGTTGTGTGGTTACTGAAATACAAACTGTGTTCAGCATAAAGCTGTCTTCAGCACATGGCAGAGAGTTGTCTTCATTACTCTGGTGTTCAAATTAAAGAAAAAGCAGATCATCCTAAAACTAGAGAATTAGCAAATTCTCAGGCAAACTTTTTAGAACTTCAAAATCTAAGTGCTTTTCACTGAGATTATTAATTATCCTCCTAAGGATGGTTTGGTTTGTTTTTTGGTTGGTTGAGCTTTTTTGTTTGGAGTTTTTTGATTTGGCATTTTTTTTTGGAGAGGATGGATGGGTTTATTGTCATTTTGTGGGGGTTTTTTGGTGTGGAAATGCAGCGATTGTGAATATTTTCCCTACGAATGTTTTTCAATACGAAACAGAGCTGCTATGAACATAAAGTGTCTCGTGTTTGGATTAGATCTTCCAAAAGTAAGTGTACATTTGCAATTAGGTATGACTCACACAGTATTAAAACTTTGCTGTGAATTAGTTTAATTGTATATAAAATGCGAGAAAATGTAAAACTTAGGTTTCTAATAGCAGAAGAAAACTTTCCTTCTTAGTTAAAAAGCCTCTGTCATGTTAACATTACAATGTCAACTGAAGAAACAGAACTCCTTAAAGAATTTATTTACAGTTGAAAGTCCATCAACAGGAGAAGAGACTGAACTTGAACAAGGATAAATGATTAATTTGAGCAGTTCATGAATGGGATTTAATAGGACACTGAAGGGTTTCCAAGTGCAAGCCTTGGATGCAAAGTTGTGGGGTATTTTTGAATACCACAGCTCTCAAGACCCTAACTGACCTTTGATTTATGAGTTGCCATTTACAAAGTTTTAACTACAGGTTAGAAATATTATTCAAAAAGTCATTGAGATGAACTCAATTATTTTGCAATTAATTTATTGGTTGGGATTGTAGGTACCAAAAGTTACTGTTTAAAAACTAGTGGGTTTGAGAATTGCATAGAACATAAGATATTCAGAATTCTTTTCATCTGTGCTTTTTTTTGGGAAGTAGTCCTTGCTTCCTTCTTATGTCAAGCACTCAGCAAGTACACATGTCAGAATCTTTTTGTAACTTCCCAGAACAGCCTAGAATGATTATGTTTACCAGAATACACTCGTTTTCAATAATTTGTTCTTAAAAGAAGTCTACAAAATGGAAAACAGATTAGAGTTTAGTCTTGAATAAGTAGAGATGTGGCTTCTCTCGCTGATAAAATCAGTGATGCCAATTGAATGTGACATATAAGTTTTCTATATAAGCCTATTCAGGTAATATTGCCTAAATGATACACTCAGGTTTTTTAGTTGTTTTATGATCAGTGATGGTGTGATGAGTTAGTAACAGTATTTTTTTTTTTTTCATTTTCTCTCCACAGACATTTTAGTCATTAAAATTCAGTTACAGAGAGTATATGGTCTTCATTCTATTTAAGATTTAAAAAGTCATGTATTTTAAGTGCTGAAAAAGCACTGTAGGATGATACTCAGCACTAATGCTCTTATTAAACTGAGCAATATACTTAAAGATATTTTCAGAGGGTAGTTTTTCTGTCCTAATAAAGCCCACACAGGCATTTTAATGGGAATGACAGAGACATGATTGCATGCAATGGTTGTTTGTACTTTGTCATGCATCAACTTTGTCTCATTTCAAATGTAGAATGAACAGTTGAAAACCATCACTCTGAGTCACATAAAGTGACATTTTTCCATCTTCGTTTTTTGCTATAATATTTATTGGTATTTTTTCCCTCTGTCTTAAATTGCTGATCTAAATTACAAATATCTAGAAATAAGGGTGTCTGGAATGCATTGGTTCAGATGTGAATTTAAGCAAGTGTGATTAAAGTGGTGGTATGTGGTCTTTCATCCTTCTGAGACGCAGTACGGTGTTTAATACAGAAGCTTCAGATGGGAAAAATGAATGGAAACCAAAAAAACTGGATGAAAAATTATGTTAAATACAGACAGAACCATCTGCATAACAAAATAGTAGCTTTGTTACTAGAGTGATTTGGGGGTCACTTAACACTGAATCTCGCAAAGCAATACAGTATATGATGTAGAAAATTACCCAGATGTACTTGATGATGTGGACAAAACACTTATAAACTGATTGACATTTTCACAAATAGTTTTTAAATGTGTATGTGGCAAACTTGGCAAAACAATTTTTTTATGAGCAAGTTATTTCCTAGGGGCAGATTGTGTACTTGGTAATAATTAGGATTTTGAGGTTATTTAAAGGCATTTTAACCTTTGAGTTTGAGTAAAACTTCTTCATTTTAAAAGACAAAAATTATGAATGCATGCATGTGTTATGATCTTCTAGCTAATCCCTTTAAATACAAAATCAAAAAGAAAAAGTATACTGGTATCAAAATAAAATAAAATTTTCTCTCATTTTCCTTCTATTAAAGCCAGTTTTGAATAAATAAATTCAGAACAAAAGGCACATTGTTTGATCTTCAATGCAGCTTTTTATTCTTTAGATTTCTGAGGGTTTTAATAAAATTTGAAATTCAACTTCAAAAAGGAGCTATTACATATCTTGGCAATGAAGAGAAAGAAGATCTAGAAAGTTGGCATTTCAGAAAGAACTGAAACAAGTGACATTGAAAAGAAAAGATGAGGTATGGAATTGGGAGAGCAATGGAAGTTTTCAGCACATGAAAAGTTGTTGCAAACAGACAGGCCTTGCTGAATGCGGGCAGGATATGTTGGATAATAAAGGATATGGTTTCTGTAGGATATGGGTTTATACTGTAACACATTTTTCCATGTTGTTATTGGAAATCTCATTCTAATATAGACACTGAAATATTGGACCATAAGATAGTAGAATATGT
Organism: Illadopsis cleaveri; assembly: GCA_013399915.1. NCBI lineage: Eukaryota > Metazoa > Chordata > Aves > Passeriformes > Timaliidae > Illadopsis > Illadopsis cleaveri. The sequence continues at coordinate 37,909 of VXBB01003581.1, read as the reverse complement.
ATAACTTAATTCTTCCTGAAAAATGTGGAGTACTTATCAAAAAGGGTGACAGACTACCTTGTGAGAGAAGGTAGAGCAGTAAAAACACTACCTGCTTAAAGGAACTAATTTTCTTAATATAAAATGGGATAAATGGCTTCTGGATTCAAGGTAAAGTTTATTTTTATACCCAAACCTCATAAAATTACTTTATTTCTAAATTTCAGAGTTTCTTTTGTATTGGTATTCGAAGTACAAACCTGTTCTTAGTTTGAAATGGCAAACAGACGGGTTTGTACTACTGCTCTCACTTGAAAATATTCATAATATATTTCTGCTATTTACAGCCTCTCTTCAGACTTTCAGAATACAAAACAGCAGTGATTTTCCATAGATTGCAGAATGAGTTGTTTTCCTCAAAAAGAAACTATAATAAAATAAATTAATTTAACTGGTGGTTTAAAATAATGGCAACGACTTTCAAGAGGCAAGCAAACTGTTTATGGTTATGTGGGAGGCTGTCCATGAGAAGTAAGTGCAAGAATATCACAAAATCACTCTGAGATAAATATTCTGAAATTTTTGCTAAAGGAAATTAATTGATTTTTTCCCCCTGGTACTTACTCCATACAGGCCATTAAAGCATGGCACATCCAACAAGTAGATGTGTGAAAATAAGAGGTGTTACTTCAATTCTAGTGGCAAGGTGGCTATTTGTGGCAAATTCAAGTGACATTAGAATTTTTTAATTTTGTCTTGTACTTTTCTAATGACTTGAGTATTATTCAAGGCTGAATTGATTTGCACGTGTCAGGATTTAAAATAAGTCTGGAAAATGCAAGCATAAAATATGTGCTTTGTGATTTAAGGTCATACAAATACAAATGTTTGGAAAAGTCTGTGTGCAACACTTTTTCCTGTGAAGTGACATTACATAGTAACAGATTTAAGTATTATTAGAGTGTTTATTGAGGGCAAGCAGAAAATCAAGAGTTGACTCATGTATTGCTGAATTTACCTGGAATGGAACATACAAGTTCATTTATTTCTGTTAGGTGTTTTGAACATTTTGGAACTATAATCACAATCAAGGTTACTGTGCAGCTTGAAGAAAGTTGTGGTTACATATTAAAGCTAGTAAGTTCTTTTCCCCCCCACTCTTCCAGTTTTCTTCTGTTGCTGTAAATTAAGCTACATTTTTGCTTTCACTCATAGAGATGCCAAGAATGATTTATAATAAGCGTGCAAGTTAGTCTTGCTTATTTTCTCCTACCAGCTGTGCTCTGGAGGAGGTACAGGATTGTCTTTTGCAGTTATAATTTTTTTTATTTTGGGGGAATAAAAATTAGAAATCATTCTTGGTTTCTTTTTAAGACTTCATTTTTTTAATGATTATTAACACGTATTTTAAGATTTGTTGACAATGCATCATAACTCTTTAAATAGCTTATTCAGTATAATTAATGTGCAACCCAGTAGGCACAGGTCAAAATATATCTCTGCAATCTCCTAGATGGTTTTTCACAGGTCTGTGGTCATGTCTTATATGCATGGAAGAAAGGTATCCAAAACCAGAAGTGCATTCTGCTGCATCATTCTCACCTTTATTGAAACCTGTATGGAGTAAGTTCCTTGAGGAAACAGCATCACATAAATCTCCTTTAAAATACAGAGTTGTAATAAACAGGTAATGAGATAATAAGGAAACAATTTGGTCTCCTTTTGCTCCAGTTTTTTAACAATTGGTTTTGTTTCAGAGATCTTGACAATTTGATAGTGCTGGCAGGCAGCAGAGGAGGACTGTCAGAGTCAGACATCTCCATGGCTTGTCTGAACTTTGGCATAAGAATGACAGTTGTCAGGAAATACCTCAATTTATAGGCTGATTCCTAGTTGATTTTTAATGTTTTCTGATAATTTAGTTTTATCTATCCTCATATGATACCTGTTAAGTTTTATCAGTATCTCCAAGTTATTTTCTCTAGGTTAATATCTACAGCAATATTTGCACACAATATTTTTTTTTACTCTGCTTGTGCGAAGCAGACAAAGTAAGTGTATGTATACACACATATGTATGTATGTATGAAACAAAAATAGCTGACAGTCATTTTATATAGGTGAATAAATAATATAGAGTCAGAATATTTTGAGTTGGAAGGCACCCACAGGGGTCATTGAAGTCCAACCTCTGGCCCTGCAATTCAGCTTTTCTTATGAAGGTAATTCTGACAGTCATTGTGTGTACTTGCTTGAGCAGGTCCAGTAGGAACTGTTGGTAATCATTAGAAATATCTGAGAATAAATCTTTGGTACACATTTGGCTTCCCAATTAAATGGATATTCACCATGCTTGACCACAGACTATCTTATGCATTCTCCGTTTTTTCAAGTATCATTCAACAGCAGGATCTTTTTATAATCTCAGTAAATCTCTTTCTTAGTATATTCCTATCTTAAAATTACCTGACTAAATCTTATATTTTATATCTTTTTTTTTGATTAAATATCTTACTTTAAGCTTACATATCAGTATATTAGAAAAATCTTTATACACTTTCTATCAAGATTTTAAAACTTGCTGCATTTTATCTTTCATGAAATGTCTTTTTAGTCTGAATTCTAATATTTCAGAGACATATACCATATGTAATAACAGTATAAATTTATGTAGGCTAAAGTAGGCCAGTTTCATCTGGAATTATCCAGTGTAATTTGAAATGAAAAATACAGCTGCTTCTGACACATTTGGGTAAAAGTTATACTGTACCAGTTATACTTTGTGTATTTGAAAGACTGGGATTTGAGACGAACATTTTTATGTTGGATAACTCCTTCTAATTTGATTTTCAATAGTGAATATGTCCAGGACACCAGAGTATCACATGGAACAGCAGGATATCAATCAAACCAGATGTCCCACAGTGCCCTGTGGAAAATTTTGCATAAAGATCATCACTTCTTTAGCTAATAAACTTGTGGAGGTACTGGAGATACAGATGTTCTCTCTTCATTCTTGATTCCTTGATCCCACTGTTCTGGTTTTAAGGTTGTCTTTTCAATATTTTCATTCTAGATTTAAAAGTATAATATTTTGTTCCTTGTGAAACATTTCTAGTGCATAGATTGGCATAGTGGGTGCAATTTATTCCTCTGACATCATGTAGTAGGTTCCCTTTCAATAAACATTGATTACCAGCATTGCAGTGGTGAATTCAGCTCCCAGGACAGCATAGGCAACATTCCTAAGCAATTCCTCAGTCACTGTAGCTCCCAGCTTTCATATTAATAATGGGGGAAAAACCCTACAACTCTGTGGTGGTTAAAAAGCAGGTAAGATGTGCCAGAGATATTGTGGGCTCTTGTAGGCGTTGTACGCCTCTGCTGGATGTGCCTTGAGATACTTGCTCTAATCAGATATATTTTGAGCAGGAAAGTGGACTGGATGACCCCTTCCCTTCCAAAATTATGACTCTGCGATTTAATTTTTCCCTTGTAAATATTGTTGAAACAAACAAACAAACAAACAAACAAACCCCCCAAAAAAACAAAACAAAGCCCAAACCAAGAATGTTCTAGAAAGAGCATCACATACTGCAACAGTATATTTCTTCGTCCCTTTATCTGTCTGTAACTTGCTTGGTTGTTCCATAAAAAAGTGTAAAGATGATGTGGTTTTTATAACAAATTTTGCTAGAAGTCATCAGATAACAATTCTGAATCTTATGAAAAATTAATTATACATAGTACAGTGCTTATTGAAAGAAATTGACTTTTTAATGAAGATGTGAATACATAAATCCTTTCTAGTTTTCACTTTTATATTCATCCTGACTTTCCCATATCACCTTTGTCCTCAGCCATGTTGTTCTAAATTGCTTGGTCACTGTTGTTCTCAAATTGTTCAGTGAGTTAGGAAATGGTCACACAATGAGGAGCATGCTTTGTACTGCTCAGACCATTAAATTTCTGATCAAGTTAGAAAGTTTTATTCAGGTCATTTGACATCAGTGTCTTTTGAATAATGATAAAAAATGGTGGTGACATGACGGTGACATTATTGTCTTTTGCCTACTAAAATTTTGAAAGAAATTGAACACCAATCCCAATTCTTGCTCTTGATGTGAACATTCTGTGTGGTACCACTGCGAATCACCTACCAGAAGCTACAAGGCTGGTATGATTTGTGGGTCTGTAAGATTATTCCTATACACAGATTGTAGACTCACTGCATTGAAAAGACCTGCATCAATACAACTTAACGTGTGGGTGTTTTGTTAATTGAAAGGTAATAAGTCTACAGGGTTTTATAGATGGATAGATAAATATTATAATGTTACTAACAAATTGATATTCTTGATAGAGGAGCATGATAATTACCTCCTTTTACTAGTTTTCTAGGAAATACTCTGCACCTCAGTCATTACTGCTCAAATTCATGGTTTAACAAGGAAGATTACTGTGTGGTTTTTATCATATTATCAAATGTATTCTAAAAGAAACATCATGAGTGAAGTATAGAAGATTTGTAAGTGCTGATACCAGCTGCCTGAAAGGCTCACTTAGGGCTGGTTGTGATAGCACTACATTAATGCTTTCTGACCTGGTCAGTCTGTTTGAGGGTTCTCTGAATTGCTGCTAAAGCCTGACTTTAAAGACAAGCAAAACCAAAATCCCTAAACAGTGAGGGCTGCTGTATATGGGGAAAGAAAACAGAAAGAAGCAGAAAAATTGAAGACGTTATCTCAATACTGCAACCATTTTAAAGAGGGGCCTGGAAAATAAATTTTCCCATTGTGATTTAATTGTCTGCAAATACTCAAGGAAGCAAATTTTTTTGCCTGAAAAAACCTTTTTTTTCCCATAAAAGCTAATTTTCAAATAGATAAAAACTGAGCTTGGTTTTTTTATATCTATAACTTGATAATTTCATAGTCAAGAAATTCAGACTGCCTTGTCTAATTGACTCATTTCTTTTGTGTATATATGTTTGAACCTGATGCTTATATCTGATTTCCTTACTTTGCTGACTTATTTCTTTTCATTCTTCCTGGGTGATTTTAGGTTTTTCTATTTGTGCTTTCTCTGACTCTGCAGATTCTACCTTCTCTTGATTAACCTTTCTTCCTGAGTGCAAAGTACTGTGCTGACACTCATACCCCATGCAACTTTTTGAGCATTTGACCTGTTCTTTATTCAGATCACTTTTCCAAGACTGATATATCTTGTTGGATAATATTTAGTGACTACTTTGCATACAGAATGATGACTCCACCTCAGGGAGCCCTTTTAGATGTGTCTCCATTTGTAATGGATGAATTTTGTTGGTTGTTAGTTACCAGTTGATGATCCCCTTGCTTGTGTTGCCAGATACCTTTCACAAAGAGCAGCTGACTTGTGCCCGGATTGTTACAGAGTATTTTCCCCAAATGACCTGTGCTTCTGCAGCCCCTCGGGGTGCTGTTCAGCACTGATAATGTCCATGCCCTCTGCTGTGCATTATGACAGTCTGAGTGACATGCCATGCAATGAATAATAATGTGTCATAGCTGCAAGTAGTTAGAGCTTCCCTCACTTCTAGCACCTTGCCTAATGTGCCTCTCCCACACACTTTTGTGACAAAGGGCTGAGATATATTTATATACTTGTTCTCATTTAACCAAAGCAGAAATTCTTGTCATTCTAGAGCTTAACATACAAGGTCTTCATCAGCATGCTTGTCCTATAAATATCCTGCTTAAATAACTTAGAGAGTCAAATCTCAAGGATGAGCATGTCTTTAACACAGAACTAGCCCAGAGAAAACATCAATTAGTTTGCTAAAGTAGGAATGTATAAGGTGCAGGTATTTGGAATTTTCTGCAGTAAGGTACAGAAGAGGTATCTTAAATGTTTTCCCTGTCTTAGTATTAGCATATTCTGGAATAAATTCCCATCTGTGAATAACTTGCTCTGCATTAGGCAGAGAGAATATGCATTAGGCAATTGGGGCAGAATTGCCCCAGTCATTATGACAAGTTGTATTTTGAGCTTTTTTGGGTTTTTTTAACTGACCAGCAGGCTTAACGACTGACTCATATCTTGCCATGCACTGCCTCCCACCTAATACCATAGTGACAAGCTGCTCGTTTTCTTCTGTTTAAAAGAAATAAGGAATGGAAATCAAATTTTTCAAAAAATGGGATAGTCATCAATATTGGTATGATTAAACTGACCTGGATGGTGCTGACTACCTGTGAGATATACTCCTTACCCCTGCAAGGTTACACATGGACCTTAAACATTTAGCACCTATTGATTTCTTTTCTATTAGCAAGCAAAAAAAAAAAAATTCTTTTCTGGAAGGCTTCTAAAAGATAAAAACATATGGGGGTTAGCTGATTAATGCACTTAGACAAAATCTGTAAATCATACAATTTTCCAAATCCACATGTTCAATCACCTTGTAAAATATCTCTTAGAGATTTTGTTTGTAGAATAAAGTCAGGTTTTGTGATGTTCTAATGTTGCTCAGAAAATTTTAAATTGAAGAATTTCAGCCAATGCAAATTCTTATGTGAACAATCAGAATTTCTGATCTTAAACACATTAGTTTAATGGGAACAATGCCAATGCTGTTCTGCCTACAAATAAGGAAAAAAATCCTAAACTATCGATTTCAAGGACCAATCTGCATCAATCTCTCTAAAAGTATATACTTTCTAATATCTAAAATCTAGCTTATTTTTGAATATGTATCTAAATTTTGTCAATTATTTGTCACAGATTTTAGAAATGTTCATCTATATAAATATATATTCCTTAAATATTTATGACCATTAGACCTCTTTGTCAATTACATTTAAACATTAAAGTATGTAAACATTACCATTTGTCATGATAAACATCTATGTACATAGATTATGTATCTCTAAAGGCAGAAATAAACCAGTCTTTGATTCTGCTGTCTGCAGTAGTTATACAGGAAAAGAAACAGCAATTTCCATACAATTCTGTGATTTTCAATAGCTATGTGGATTTCTGAAGAAATGTTTAGGGAAAATGATTCTGTAAAGATCACTTTGTAAACACATATTTATTGTTTCTTTTAATATCAGTAAATTACAATTGATATATTTCTAATTTTTTTTAAATTATTTTCCTAAGAAAACTGAGGGCAGGAGCATTAAATAAAAAAAACCGAACTAATTTGTCTTTAACTATAATATTTCTTGGGACACAGGTTTTAATATGAAGTTGAAACATCTTTGCAGCCTTAATTTTGGGAGAGATTGCATGAAAATTTTTCTTTGAACCTAATATTTTCTTCTAAATTTGTCTTCCAGAAAAGAAATGTTAGTAGAATGCACTGTATGTGCTTTAGGATTATAGATGGTTAATTTCTGCTTCCAGATCTGTGCAGTCATGTATGGAGTTATTAAATGCATTTTCCAAAAGTGATGACTCATTGTAGATGGCTCATCTCTGGAGAACACATTTTAACTGGAGCTGGATTTAGCAAATATTGCTGTGCTGCTTTTGAAAATAAAGCCCACTTGAAACAATTTAAATGAAAGGTCCTATCCCTTGACCTCCTGATTTTTAAAAAATGTATTTTCCGTTAAGTTTTGAAGAACTTTGGGAAAAGTTGTCTTCAGCTCTTATTCTAATTTTCTTAATATTAGCCCTTCTTATTGTTCAAAAACTATCAGTACTGTGATTTTTGAAGCCAATAGTGCTCGTTATATCTTGAATTATGGATTTTTAAAATATTTTGTACTTCCACCTACATGCATAAAGGAGTGTAAAGCAAACAAAATTTAAAGAAAATGCAGACTCAATCTAAGCTAGCAGAAAAGTGCAAGGAGAGAGAAATAGAAGTTCTGAAAAAACAAAAAGCATTTAGTACAACTCTGGATAAAATCCAGACTTCTGTGAATCACCTCTTGTGGTTTTGGTTTGTTTTTTGGGTTTTTTTTCCCCCTACACTCAAACAATTATTACAATCATGATGTGCAGCTCCTTAAAACAGTGTTTTATCCCTTACAGGTATTTTACCCTGTTCGTCACCAGAAGTAATCTCTTTAACAAGAAACTCTTCCCTAGACCTTGAAGAGCATATGTGATTCAGTAAGGTGAGTGTTGATTTAATACTGTACCATTCCACCTGGGAATGAAGTTCAGAGAGTTTTTAGGAAAGCTTAGCCTAAATTATCATTAAATAATAATAAAAAATCTTATTAATAACATAAAAATATAATAATAATTTGAATAATTAAATAAAATAATTTTTTAAAAGTAAATATACTTTAAATATTCGTTACTCTTGCCATCACATTCACCACTTCTGACTGACAGCAATTTCTTATTAGGATGTCTAGTGTGGGCTCAATAAAGAACGAGAAAACTTCTCAACTGCAGATTTTTTAAGAACTTTTCAAAAGATCCTGACCTGATGGAGACAAAGATGTTTATTCATATTAAACCTGTTTCTTCTCATCATCTCCAAAATACAGACTTACGTTTTCCACTTGTAACATTTCCAGGACTTAAGTGCAAATCCAGTGAAAATGTGTCTTGTCTATTCTTCCACTTATAGTACTTTATGAAGTGAAAGTTATGGAACAATCTGTTAGGGAATAATCTTCTATTCTTTTTAGAAATGACACTACAGTGGAGTAGACAGACTATTGGTCTGTTCTGGACTGGCAGTAACCCAGGAAATTCCAAAAGAGTTTCAAGAGGCTCATCATTGTCCTGTAGTGTTTCATCCTGCTCTCTAAGATGATACTGAAAGATGATTAGGTATTTCATATGCTCTTTAAATGAGGTAGAGTTTTAATGTGTATGTGGAGATAGAAGGGAGAGCTGAGCACTCCATGAGAAAATCCAGAGAAATTAAGGTTGCAGAGTAATTTTTGAAGTAACCTATACCATAGTTCAGAACATTTGTGATTATAAATACAGTGCTTATTGCCTTTGTTCATTTCTAGGTCCTAAATTGTTTCCTGACTTCTCATCCATCTAGCTTAAGTCAACATCTGTCAGTGTACATTTATATTACAACACGCTCAGGGATCTCAAATTATTTAATATCAGTTATTGACTGCTAGAGTACAGAAAAAAGGATAATTATTTAGAGGAATGGGGTTTTATTCTATTTGCTACCTTATATTTTCCAATCTGCCTTGCCTGGTGCAGAGCATGTGGTGATTATGGGGTCAGGTCGTGCACTGACACTCATGGAAGTCTTTACCCTCCCTAATCCTTAGAACGGTGAGTCCTTCCTGTTTAACACATGCAGTAAGTATTATTTCCATTTTACAGGTAGAGTGGCAGGCATGCAGAGAATCAAATAGTCCATCTTGAGATCATGCAAAGACTCTGGAAATACAGTTCCAGTGAGTCCTGGCTATAACACTTTTGATGCCCACATCACTAGCAGCGGTCCTACAGGCACCAACGGTAAGAAATCAGGTCCTTATATAATATGCATTGTAATATTTAAATCCATTTGAATTCCAACAAATCTAGAATGGATAAAAAAAGATTATGTTGTTTACTGGAGGCCAAGGATGAGCCATTATTAATTTAAGGAAAAAAAAAAAGGAAATGGATGGGAGTAAAAAAAACCAAAACACTGCGAATGTACAGGGGTTTTTTTCATATTGACAAATGAGGATGAAGTGAATTTTTTTTTCTCAAGACAATTCCCCAATGTTGGAAATAGAAATAGAAGATGTTGAAGATATTTAGCTGAAGTAACCTATTTTATATGTACCTTAAAAGAGATATATGCCACAAATTTTTTCTTACCTTCTCCATTTTGACTATTTTCCCTCTCTGTGCGACATTTCTTTTCCTCCACAATATATTGGAAGCTGTAACTTTCTTTGCATGGTTGAAGCAAACCATTATGCTTTTTATTATGAGATTTTAGAGACCATTTTAACGAATTTAGAGGTCTTGAATGTTACCTTTTCTTTTGCCCAGAAGTTAAATTGTGAATCTTTTTCTTGTATCAGAATTTCACTTTAAATATATGCTAAACAGGAGGGCGATGTAGGAAAATATGGCTGCTACGTTGTCTCTCATTAAAGTTTTGAAGTATATGTGGTTAGGATTTAATTCTCATGTGTGGAAATTGTATTTTCCAGTCACAATAACTCCGCAGGAGAAGAAATTAGGATGTCTGATACATTAATCTCTGTGTTAAAGTATCATATTTTTGCTATTTAATATTCACTGAGGGAAAAAAAGGCTGTCACACTATAAAAATACTTTTTTCAAGCAGATGGATCATGCCTGCCCAAGACTAGTTTTCTCTAGTCTTAAATTTTACATTCTCAAAAATTCAATGTAAAAGAAACAGTCCTTCTTTTTCACTGTACTGACATTTTCCAACCTCAGTGGTTTTATGATAGTGTGATTTAGAAAACCAAATACATAATAAATGGGCCATGGATATAAAATGAAGAATGCTCTATTCTTATTCACACCTGCATTAATCTGGAGATGGTCCATTGAAATCAAAGGAGTTATTCCTCCCTATGGAGTGAATTCACCACAGCTTAATGCCAATGGCACTCAGCCCTAGAAAGGAGAGAATTTTTCTAAATTCAAATTCTAAGCCTGAAATTAGTGGCGTAAGAAAATTATAGGATTTGGATACTATTCTCAGAACTGTTACAGAGTGAAAACCCTTGAAATCTATGTGTCCTAGTCAGAATGGCAACACAATTCCAAGAGCAAAATTAGGAAATATTTACCTTTTTTCTGTTAGTAGTTTTTCTTTCTCATATTTGTTTTCCTCAAAGCATTATTCTTTTTAGGAAACAAAAGAGACCCCTCTGCTAGTGCAGAGTAGAATCCTAAGCACATAACTCTCCTAAGCCCACAGTGAATAAGAGAAACTAAGACCGTTTTAGAAAAAAATATTTTTACCAGTTAAATATGAGGTTTCTTATTTTCCTATTGTGTAAATACTTCTATGGACTGTTAAACTGCAGATTCATAGAATATTTGAGGGTGGAAGGGACCTTCTAAGGTCATGCAGTCCATCCCCACTGCTCAAGCAGATTCACCTGGAGCAAATTGCCTGGGACAGTGTCCAGACGGCTTCTGAATATTACCAAGGGGAGAAAACTCCCCAGCCTCCCTGGGCAACCTGTGCCTGTGCTCTTACTGTCATAGTAAAGAATGTTTTATGATATTCAGTGGGAACCTCTAGTGTTTCAGTGTGTGCCCATTTCTTCTAGTTCTGTCACTGGGCACCACTGGCTCCATCCTCTTTACACCATCCCTCCAAGTACATGTAGATATTAATAAGATTCCCCTGAGCCTCCTCTTCTCCAGGCTAAACAGTCTCAGTTCTTCCAACTTTTCCCCATAGGAAAGATGTTCCAGTCTGTTGTCTTNAAGCTGCAATGGCTCAGTAGAAATTACCTGCCAAAAAAAAAAAACAAAAACAAAAACAAAACCTCCATAGAACTGTAAACATCAGAAAAAATCCTCATTAAAAAATTAATAAATGAGGCAGTATCAGTCAACTGCTAATTTTGATGGTTACGCACCTTATTTTAGTGCTTGTTGTATTAAAAGAATTGAACAACCATCAATGAAATCACAAAAACAAGAAACTATGTACTGTGGGCTCCAATTACAATAGAAAATTCAGTCTTCCTGTTAGGTAAGAGATGATGTATTTTATATAGTCTGAGAGTTTTAGGATCTCGATTGAATTCATAAATTGATTAATGAGCTTGATCCTAAATCTGTGCAGTCAAAAGTATGCTTGCCAGCAGTTTTTATTTCCTTTCGAAAGTAGTAAGCTATAAGAGAATTCAAGTACTCTCCATATGCAAACAGATTCTTGTCAGCAAAGCAAAATAAAATAGAAAGAATATTATGTTCCACAGTTTTCTTTATAATTTCCTCGTTTTTTATTTGAAAGGAAGGCAGGGCTGTCAACTGACTTAGGAAAATGTTGCAATTACTTTTCAGTTTGTCTAAGTAAAACGGTCTGGTTTTGCAGGTTTTTCCTCAAAATTAGTTATGTTTATTCAATTATAATGTTTCTCTTCTCCTTTGTTTGTGGTCAGAATCCTTTTCTCCTAGGCTTTAGCCATGTTTCTCTTCTACCCAATTACTGAATACTGTGAATATCTGGTCTTTTCCACCAGTCTCTTCCAGTGTTGGTCATGCACAGAGTTCTATAACATACACAGTTCCATAACTGGCCTTGTCTGTTGAAAAGGAAAGCAATCTATATAATAATCTTTATAAAAATCTGTTGTTCATGTCTATTATGTGGAGACTTGCCAGTACATTAGAGTTTTGTTATCCTTCCATACTCAGGATTGGGCGAGATTGAAGGCAATATGCAAACAATACTGTTTCAAGGCAACAACATATAGTGTGCTGCAGGAAAAATGTAACAGTTCTCCGCAGAATTAATGATTAGCCTTTTAATTAATGATTAGCCTTTAAACATTTGATTAAGGAATGAGTTATTGTGATGGTACCAAAATGTTTGTTTTAAATAGGTTTCATACACGTGACATATGTGCTTGTAAAACTGATAATGCAATTATATTCTTTTATTTTGTTTAGTATAAAGATATTTACTTCTTCATGTAGTGTGGAATGTCATCCTATAAATATTGCAAACTAGATTGTTTTAAAGTTATGTTCTAAGAAGCTAATCACACTATCTTCTGGCTTATTAGGTGATAAAGCCTAATTGATATATTAAAGATAGCAAACTTTAAGAGAGATCTTATCATAACCTAGAGCATGTTGCAGTTTTGATACAGTTTTTTGTTTAGTCACATATATGCCGGCAAATATATTATCTTTGTATATAGAGATGTAACCTATTTAAGCTGTTATCTGTTGGAAATGTGCATTTTGATGTCATTTGAAAATATACACATTTCTATCATAAGTATCACTTTGTATCAACAGAGATACTATAGCTATAGGAGAGTTTGTGTCTTAGATTCTGATTGGATGCCCAAAATTGTGTATTTTCTGCACCTGACACCTATATATTTGTTTAATTCAGTTATAGAAATCTTCCCTTTCACTCACAACTTATTGAATAATAGCAGGAAATTTTTCAGGAACTTTTTGAAAAAACAGTGAAGGAAACGCATTAGACTGTAATGTTGCTATCCTTCTGGGAAAAAGAACAACCTTGAGTTTTTTTGAATTTTGAGTAGTAAAAAGAAAAAGACTCATAAGACGTTTGTAGACCCAAAACACACCAGCAGCATCAGTGAATCAGACAGGAACAAAATATGCTCACCAACTGAGAAAAAGATTGTTACTTGTCAGCAACTTCATCTCCTACCACACTTGAAACGTTCCCCAAAAAACCCCAGAGACTTTTTTAGAGTTTTTGAAAGACCGCTAGGTTTGAGTTATTTATTATTGCTACGCACTCAGCCTTTCATCCATTGCAGGCAATTTGTATTTGCCACTGGTTTCAGGGATAGGAAGATCAGATGCTAAATGTGCCTGGTTCCAGTTGCTTAACTTATATCTAGTAGGACCTTCTCACCAGAAAGCCTGTTGAGTCAGTAGAATAAATCTGAAAGTCAATGTTAATGATTCAGTGTTACTTGACTGAATTCAGCTGGCTTATGGATTTAAAAATTCTAGAAAAACTTCTAATATGACATAGAACTTTATTTTATTTTCAAGTATGTCAATTTCACATGAAAGCTGAAGCCTGAGTAAGGATACCAAACATATATTGACTATTTGAGAGAGGACTGAGCAAAGAGCTAGTTATAGTATTACATATATGGAATAACTCAGAGTTACTGCTTAATATTTGAAGTTTGCTATAATCACCATTGAAGCACCTGACTTATTCTTTTTTGGGGTTGTGTGGAGGAGTTAGATCTATAAATAAAATCTTTCTGATTTTGAGAGAGACAAATGCCAGCACATACATCATCCATATTCTGTTTCCATGAAGCGGGTAGTATATCTGACCTTACACATGCAAAATTTTCTGTAAAATTTCCACTGAACTTAGATCCCCGAGAGAAGCAAGACACAAGCCCAGTTCTGAGCACTTTAGGTAACATAGATAATAAATACATCTAACCTATGTGAGTAAGCAGGTAAGAGCATAACAAACACGTCAGTACTTCAATAACCCAAATTAGGGAGCCAGTTCAGAAAACATCAAAATGCATGTCAGAATTGATCCCAAACAAACTGGCAGATTTGATAGGTGAGCCTGGACGTTACATTGTTGCATTGCTGTCACAGCCTGCTGAAGGTAGGACCTAAATTCACTGAAATCTTAAAGCTTTCAAAGAGCTTTTGCCCTTGAACAATTGCCAAAATGGAGTTTTAAGTGATTTGTATGTGCATACAAGTTTTAAACAAACATTGATTTCTGTAATTGGAAAACAGATTGTCTTTCAATGCAAATTATTTTCACTGTAGCAGTTTTTGCAAAGATAACTTTATACCTTGTTTCATATTGCTATCGTGCCTCTGCATCTGTGGCCAGAGCTGGTACCTGTGAGTACTGGTTGTCCTGTATTTCTTTTGCAAAGACAACTTTATACCTCATTTCATTTTGCTGTCATTTACTCTGCCTCAGAGGCTAGGCTGGAACCTGCGAATGCTGGTTGAACTGTCAGAATCAGGCAGGCTTTTAAGAAAATGAGTTTTGACATTCCTTTCCTTAAGATGATCCCTTGTTTTTCAATTACTGCCTTCTGACTCGGAGATTTCTTAAGGTGTCCCTGAGTTTGTTCCCAGTCTGTCAAGCAGGTGGCAGCAATGCCACGTCGGAGCAGCTCCCGGCCCCCTTCCCTGACATCAAGTGTTAATGCAATTGGCCAATCAGTGCTAAGATGATGGGAGGTAATTGGGTAATTGTATTTTACTGATCACAAGCAAAGAAAAAGGGAAAGGGGGCGGGGGGAGAGAAGAAGAGAGAGAGGGGAGTAAAGAAAAAAAAAAAAAAAAGAAAAAAAAAAACGCAACAGAGGAAGAGGAGAGGGAACGGAAAGGGAGAAGGAGGAGTGTAGCCACAGAGACCGGCCCTGGGACATTTGCAAATCCTAGGGTGCCTCTGAAAGGTGGGGAGTAACAGAAAGCCAGAGCGACTGAAAAGCGGAGCTACTCCCAGCAACAACAGCAGCTGTCAGGAACTGGATATACACATACATGCGTCCCTACATGCACACACGGGGAGAATTCAAGCCGCAGCTCGTAGGAGGAAGGAAGCATTTCGGCTGTGCAAAAAAGGGCTATGCATGTCAGGGATGAAACTAAAAGCTGAAAGAAGCGGCTGCGCTCCTGGGACTGTGTCATCTTGGAAGGGAAGGAGGCAGGAAGGAAGGAAGAAAAGGGGGAAGATAACTGGCATGTGGAAGAAGATGGGAGACTAACTCACTGCTGTGCAGAAGGGAAATCCAACTTGTACATCTGAAATACACCAGGCTCAGCTTGGAAATGAGATCAGACCTGCATTGAAACACAGAAAGGGAGGAAAAGGGAGGCAGAGACGGGAGAGCTTTCATCCTTCCTCCTGTCTCTCTTTCCCTCTCTCTCCTCAAAGAAGAAATAGAAGTTTAGCCGTCTCTGTGCTTCTGGATTCATATAGCTGCTGGACAAAAGATGGAGAGGAATCTAAAATGAAAAGCAAAGTGTGCTTCTGAAATTTACAGCTAAGAGGACAAATCACATCTTCTCGGGTTTCTTTATGCCCCATCGGGGGAGTTTTAACATCTGAAGGATTTTGAGAAGTGGGGGGGCAAAGGCGGGAGTGGGTGTTAAAAATACCCATCCCAAGTGTTTAAAAAATAACAAGGTGATGGATTTATTCTCGACAGCTGGTGGGAACCTTGAATTTTTCTCTACTCCCTCCCTCCTTCATTTCATTTAATGTGAAATTATGAAAATGCAGAGGAGTTGGAGGGAAGGCAAAAGGATATAACGTGGAGTTTGAAACAAGGAGAGGGTGCTGATGCTGTGGATTGCTGGCTTCTTGCCGAAATCAAAAATCCAATTGCGCACTGGGTTGTGATTGGAAATCTAATCAGATCTTTGGAGAGGGGGGAGAGAGACTAAAAGTTTATTGTTTTGACAGACAGGAATAAAAAATTTAAATGCAAAAGGAGATTCTTTTCAAAAGGAGTGTGGGGATATAGAGGAAAAGAAGAATGGGAATCCCCATTCTAATGTGGAGACACATGGATTGGATAATTGATAGTGCAGCAAAGAAGGGGGAAAAAGAAAATTGCCTGGCAAGACCTGGATCTTAAAGGTCACAACAAAATTACATTAAAAGAATACAGATGGAGGATTACTTAAAAGGAAATACAGTTATTTCTGCTCTCCAGAGAAAAAACAAATAGAGAGCAATGGGGAGCAGTGGAGCCAGAGAGGCAGAAAACCTCAGAAAAAGGAAACTAGGCAAACAATCTACAGTGGAATGAAAAGTTTCGGAAAGGAGAAGGACCATTCATCCTCCTCAAGGATTTTTGTTTTTTTCCTGTTATTTTAAACCACTATTCTTCAGTGAGGGCAACCGTCAACATTACCACTACAGAAATTTTAAGCAGGAAAGTTGAAAGCCACAGAGAAAATAAAGGACAGAGAAGAAGAAAGCAAATTGCCAGAGGGGGAGAGTTCAGCAGTGCTGGGTTGGATTGGCACCTGTATGGACTGAAATTGCTGGGAAATTGCAATTGGATATCCTTTTTCTTTTATTTCCTTTGTTGTTTTTAATTTTGGTTTGGTTGCTGAAATGAAATAGTTTTCTAACCCCTCCCCCACCCTGCTTTTTCATAATCACTCGGATTTCCAGCTGGATAGTCTTTGAGGATACAGTGAGTACACTTTCCATTTTACTATTTTTTGGGAAAGGAAATGTGCCCCATTACCTCTCTTCTTTCATCCTTATACTGTTTTTCTTGGTCTTTCCCCCCACCTGAATAAAGAGCCTGGCTGTATCTTGATAATGGCTGGAGG
>VXBB01003581.1:0-20913 GCA_013399915.1 Illadopsis cleaveri | reverse complement strand
GGGGGGGGGGGGGGAGGGGGGGGTGGGGGGGGCGGGAAGAGGGAAGGAATGAGGATAGAGCTGAATTCTCACAGTAGCTCAAATTCCTAAAACTCGAGCCTTGGTAGGGTGTTGCAGACACCTGCCTGTGTGTCTGTATAGCATTTGTAAATGTTCACTAGCAAAGAAATCTTTTCAGAAAGCCCTTGGAGTGAGTAGGGGGTGCTGCCTGATTGCCCAGTCTCTACAAATGGATGCAAGTTGCATGGAATTAGATGCACAGAGGAGGTTTGTTTATTTATTTACTAAGTGTTTGAAATAGTTCAAGGTTCTAATTTAAATGCTGGTATCCAGTCTGACATTGCAGATCAATATGGTGTATTAACAGGAGCATTTTATAATCAAGCAGAGAGGTGAAGGATGACTTTTGGAGGGAGTGGAGGGGTGTGGGGCAGGGGCTTTTAATGGATTTTGAGGATGCAGCTCTGAGAGAAATGACATGTTTAGACTCCATTGCTAAGAAAGGACAGTAACAGGCAGAGAGAGGACTTCATTCTTCTATTGAAGAGGAATTTAGGGAACTGCTGTACTGGCCATCCATGCCCTCCGGATCTCCTAGGAATTTCTTTGTGATTTTGTGGTGAATCCTTCAGGGTCCCTTTAGACTTTCATGGCAGTTGAGAGAGATATACTTTGATTGACAAGTAGTGAGAGGATTCTGAGGTGTCAGGAGACTGGTTTTTTTAATTATGCTGTTAATGAAAATAACTAAAAAGTGACTTCTAAATGGTGGGGTTCACAAATTAGCAATGGTGTGTAACAGACCAGCAAATCTCTCTCCCTTCCTGGAGAAATGTGATGTGGGAGTGTGGGATAAAGGGAGGATAACCTAATATTCTCCCTTTAAAATAGAGGTCCACATTTTCCTGTGGGGAAGAGTGCTACTTCCGTCCCCTCTCTTGGCATGACTGCATAGCTCATGGGTAGGGAGTTTTCTTTCTTTTTCTTTCCCTTCTGTCCTCCCTCACCTCTGCCCTCTTCAGCCCAGGCCTTCACATGTTAAGGCTCCAACTGAAGGTACTAGGCCAAAACTGGTGCAGAATGAGAAAGAGAAACAGCTAATTAAATGAGCCATTGAATAGGAATGGTGGTGGTTTGGGGTTTTTTTGGGTTTGTGTTTTCGTTTTTGTTTTGTTTGTTTGGGTGTTTGTGGGGTTTTTGTTTGGTTGGTTGTTTTGGTTTTGTTTTTTTTGGGCAGGCAAGGTGCAGAACTAGCTTTGCCGCTCATTTTACTTTTCTCTAGCAGCAATATTCTGGGGAAGGGGACCAGAGGAGAGCAGTCAGAAAGGAAAGAAGTGTTGTTAGATCCAGATTTTAGCTCTTTTAATTTCTGGCAACATTTCTCACTTCACAAACTGCCTGCATGAAACAACAAGAAATAAAAGAGCTGTAACTTCCCCGGATAAATACATAAAGCATTATTAGCCTCCTCCTTTTTTCTCCCTTTCTTCATTCACTTACATCACTACTGTTACTTCATGTAAATGTCCTGAATCTTTTGGCATAATGGAAATGAGAACTTTAACCTCTCAAATGTGTCCCATGTGCTTCTGTTTGGAGGTCGTGCCTCTTAAACACTGGCTACTTGAAAAGGATTAAGATTTAGGGTTCAATTCTGCTCCTAAGGAAATCTCTGGGAGTTTTTGTTTCGCCACGCGAGCAAATCAGACCCTTTGTGCAGTTGTGCTCAGAAAAAGAAGGAAGCAGGCACAGCAAAAATTGTTCCTTCCAGCTCCAATTACTCTCATCCTTCTCAATGTAGCTAAATCATTTTAGTGTGAAGTGCTTTAACCTCCTTTTTTTCCTCTGGACCCATGTTTCCTGGTGGGACACTAAATGGGTAATAAGTTTGTCAACATCTGAAAATAAGTGCAAAACTCTCTCTTGTTCATTCCTTCATGTATCATGATAAGTCTGTGCCCCGTTGTGGGCTACATTTACTTCTGCAGTTGCAGTAATAGAAAAGCTAAATTTATGTTAAGCTGCTGCTCAGTAATTACTGAAGGAAAAAGAAGCTGGCTAAGGAAAAGGCATCTCCAAGCTTTTCCCTGGATTGCTGTCAAGTGAACACACAAACAGAAAATTTGATGGTGCAACTCCAGTTTTGGACAATAGAAAGCTGTCATAGGTGCCCCATTCATTTCGTACAATAACTAGCAGGAGTGTTTTCTTGACATGATAAGGAAGCACTGGGAAAATTTAGTCACCAGTTTGGGCTGAAATAGGCAAACCTTGTCAACATTAAAAAGCTAGGGATGTGTGTCTGCTTCCAAAGAGGCAACAGTTTCACACTTCAGTGAATCATTCACTTAATACAGTAGCCAAAAGACACATGGAACAACCCAGAGATTAACTCGTTCAATATCAAAGTGGGAATGAGTATAGCATTTCTCAGCATTTGTGCTGAGGCTTCTGCAGAGCCCAAAGAGCTGACCGTAAAATAAATAGCCAAAACATTCATCTAAACATCCAGCTAAGTGAGAAGCAAGATATCTCCTCAACCAGAGGCTGGAGCTGGCTGTCTCTGCTACTTCCCTCACAGGTGTTTGAGCACAGGTGTGTCATTCAGTGGCATATGCTGGTCCTGAGGGCTGTCTCCTCTTCAAACCATGGATGATATTTCTGGTAGTGACCCCAGGCAGCTGGGATTTTGGCACTGTTCAGAGAAACATTATGTATATATTTAGGCACTAAATGCTTCTACAGGAGGAAAGATAAAGCTGTATTGGAAGGTCCTGCTCTGTTTGGTCTAATTGTTTTTCAGAAAGTCAAAGATCACATACCTCAAACTTCAGGCAAGGTGTAAGTTATTAACGCAAGGAGATGGCTGGTCTGTGTCTTATGTTAGGAATGATTTGTGCTGATCTAGAATTGAAGCAGGTTCAGTTTGCTGGAGCGGCAAATCATGTCACAGTATCTCCCAGCCTGATACCACTGACAAGTGAAAAATGAGCTTTCAGATTAGGTGAGACCCAAGAAGAGACGTGAGCCAATACAAGCAATTGTGTGGGACTGGAAAAAAAAACAAAGGAATTCCAGAGGTGTTGCTATGGCTTCCTGTATGTAAGCTTCAAAATTACTTGCCTGTGACCTAAAAAGCTGTCTCCCATTTGGCATGAAGAGTCTTGCTGTTGCAATATGAGGCAGGAAGATTTCGGATGGGGCTCAGGACAGGATTTTAGCACATTTTGAGAGAGCTTGGTGCTGGTGAAAAATCCCAAGGCAGGCTATTCAAGTTGCAGTATATTCACTGAAGGAGTGCACTGTGCACAGCAGCAGCATGAGAGCAAGTGCCTCCATCTCAGTCTTGCCAGAGTGGCTTCATGTTGGCTTGGAGATTTGCTTTTGTTTCTGATGGCTAGTGAGGGAACAAGGGGAGAGGGAAGGATGCTGGAATTAGTGCCATTTGCAGTCTGGAATGAAAATTACTCTGAAGACATGCAGTTGGCACCTATTAAGTATTTTCTAGAGTAGTGAAGTGGACTGGATTTCGAGTTGCCATTCTCAGGGGCCATTCATCCCATTGCCAGCTGCTCTGTGGAAATCATAAAGAAAAACAAGCCTCCTCCAGGCCCCACAGGATAACCCAGATGAAAAGGATTTAGGAATAGCAGCAGCCATTCTGATCTGGAAGGCAGCCTTGAAGCATGCTTGAGTCTAGCATCTTGGAGAAGGAGCAGCCCTTGGACAGGATCCTGCCTCTACTTCCTGTCATGGCAAAAGACGTTGGGGATTGGCTTGTGACATTTTAGAGTGGTTTATTTAATGACTTTATTCAGAAAAAAAAACAAACAACAAAAAAGAACCCACAAAAAAACAAACAAACAAGCAAACAAAAAACAAAAACCAACCAAACAAAAAAAACAAACCAAAAAACCAAACCCAACCTGTTATTTAACACTACTATCAGGGTAATTTTTTTTCTTCTAAGGAGTAGAAATGGGGTCACAAGAGGGGAGATGATTATGCCAATGGTGTGTTTTAGTTGCATATTCACAAGCTGCAGTACATGGAAGTGAATTAATACATAGTTCCTGGTAGAGGGCCTAGATACTTTGCTATCTGTTAGCAAAAAAGGCAAAAATCAGACGCTTGTGCATGCACACAATAAAAGAGAATCAGGATTTACATTTGGTATCCAAGGAAGCGAGAGCAGAATCCTGCAGGGCTTTCTGTTCATTGTTTAAATGTTGCCATAGCGATAACTCAGGGCACAAGTTACATGTTTTCCACTTCTGGAGTTGAGTTTTCCTTCTCTCTCTCTCTGTGTCTCTCTGATACTCTAAACTACCAAGAATATCTCCACAGCAGAACTTTGCACAGCAATAGGAAAAAGGTGTTTGCAGGTTTCATTATCTGATGGCATAACTGCCTGTATGCTCTTCACTGATATTTGCTGATATGTTGGAAAACCAATTAGAAGGAAATTGTTGGATAGAAGTGGAGTGTGAGACTTGTTGTTGCTAGGACATTGAGCATATTACAGTATTGTCTGTAGTGGTGATATGTTAATTGGATAGCTGCAGGCAAGCAAAGTGTAGCAGTCGCTGACAATTAAAAACAACAATGAAATTTCCAGGACTGAATCTATTCCTTGGGCATATTAAAATGCATTTCAGGTATATAGCATAGCTTGTGTAAATTTAAGTACTAACACCACTGCAATAAGTCTTAAAATTCTGTTTTCGCAGTGCTAAGACAAGATTTACCTTTGCTGCCCATGAAAGGGAGAGAGGCAGCATCAGACCACTGAATAAAATCTACCACAGTTTTGCTGCCAAGCTTGTACTTGTTATGTCAGGACTGTGGGGGAGCAGTATAACCAGGAACCAGCAGAATTAAAAAGGAAACCAACCACCCTCAAAACAAAGCAAAAGATTCCATCAACAATTATTTCACTTGCAACTAGATAAAGCTTACTCAGAAGTTTCACAGCAGGGTAAGTTAAATAAATGATGTTGTCTCTGCAAACCAGCAGCAATTCAGAGCATTCATTAATGCTCTTTGTGTTTGAGGAATCAGTTAGTTGACAGCTATGGGATTATGGGATTCATACAGTCCTGTGCATTAAAATAATCCTCAGAAATATGGATGTGATTTCCTTTCATATTTGTATGGACAGGATAGTATGACCTGACTTCTAGAAGGCGCAGGGGTTGGTGTTTTTATTTCACCATATATATAAGAATGATTGCCCAGAGGATCTGACCTGATGCTGAAAAACAGTGGTAGTAAGTTCCAGAAAGTATTAGTATCCTTCAGATCTGCAGCACATTTTGATTTTGCTTACAAGCCTTTCTTTGCTTTCATGGCAATAATCTCCTCCCTCCCGTGCCGTGTTACATGGGAAATAAAGCCAAGCACACAAAGAGCCTGGTTATCAGTGTGGGGGGTGCAGCAAGAGTTATGACAGTGCAGGTTTCCTCACACTGCTTATCAGCACACCTTTGACATGATCTTAAGCTAAAGACTATATCTTAAGGCCTTAAACAGGCACTGATTCTGTTCATGTACTTTGAGCTTACCCCAGAATCTTTGCAATGGCAAAAAGGTGGCCATCTGTGACTGGGATGGGGGGAACTCACTTCACTTCTCGTGCACTGTGCCCACTCATCAAATTACTGAAGATCATCAGATTCCATTGTCTTGACTGGAACTTGTTATGGTAGGGAATAGACGATGAAAATTTCATCATACTGGATCTTCATCAGCCATGGGCCTACATTTTACTTTTCTTGTTCATTTCCAAAAACAGCTATTAGTGGACTATTCATGTGAGAGAAGAGGATGACAGTCTCTCCATGAACTGGTATAAGTGAGATTTCTCTCTTGCAGGAATTAATTAAAAAAACTGGGGGTTTTTTATTCACTAATGCCAATTTTTTAGTTGTCATTTAGCTCTGTAAAGTGTATGAGCAAGTTGGTTCTGTCACAACCCTTCCATGCAACCAATTTAATTCTTTTTACATTTCTTTTTCTTCTATCATTGTGAGAACATAAACCCAGTTTTGCTCCAACTGATCTCAATCAGATATTTAATAATTACTTCAGCAGAACTGATCTTGCTCTGTAGGTTTTTGTTTTCTTTTTTCTTTATTTCCAGAGATAAGTAATAGAATGAATGTTTATATTTACAGATAAAAAAAGATGATCTGGATACCATTTTGAGTTAATATGCTACAAGCTTCAAAATTTTCAAAGGTTCCGTGTTCTGTTGCCATCCTTGCTGACGTTCCAGGTGCATCTTTTTCATCAGTGTGTAATCGAATAATTGATGAATTAATCTCACTGCCACAGAAAAACCTCACCTTACATTAACAAAAGCAGGGGTTTTTTAAATTACATATTTTAAGTCTGAATTCTCAGTCCTTAGGATGGTGCAATCACTGTGTATTGATTATATATGTCAAGAACTGAATACTGTGACATATTATAATCAGTTTAACAAAAATGTTATCTTTTTTCCTTTTAAAAGCTAGAAGAGGCTTTACAGGGGCAGGAAGAAGTGGGTTAAGGAATCATACTTTTCCTTCCCTCAATACGTGCAACTTTCAAATGAAAAGTGCACAAATATATTCAATTCCATGAGCTTCTTTGCCAAAGGGCATATATGCTGTGTTAAGGCTTCTTTACTTAGCTATTTGGTTTTACAAGGATTTTCTTTTCCCCTACTTTGTTTGTGAGCCCTTATTGGACAGGCAGCTTCTTCTACAAGTGGTTATATATTATTTTTCCGGAGGAAAGCTTTTATATTTGTTACATCCTTTAAAGAACTGAGGTTCATTTTTGTTGAAGTTGTTGATGACACAGCTACCAGAGGGGAGAGATGGTGACCCCATTAGCCTTTCAGGCTGCTCATATGCAGTGCACAGTCTACTACTTCAGTAAGAGTTTTATTGCATTTAACGCCCGTGTGAATTTTGACTGTATATGGTGCAGGGAAATAAAACCATAATGGATTTCTCCTTTGAACCAGAAAGAGGTTAGAAAACCTCACCTTCAGTGGATGTTCATGTTGATATCCCTCTTTCTGTAATGCGCATTTTCATGAGTGGTCTGGCCCTCAAGATTGAGTTACATACATTAAGTAAAGGCCTGGAGGTATCTGAATCAAACTGTAGTGGAGGATGGCTTAGTCCTTAGGTAACTTTCCATAAAATGTGGAAAAAAAAATTGCTTCTTCTAATGGGAAATTTCCGGTTTGAGGATATATATGAAAATGTCATGCAGCAGTAGCAGAATGTCATTAAGTGTTGCAAAGAAGTGTAGATAATAAATTCCTATCGCAAAAGGTATTGCATCTAATTTAAAATATCATCCAGATTAGATTTTTTTTGTGGCAAAGAAAGATGAAGTTGATGATTGCCCATGGCAAGTNTGTTCTATTTGTTTTCCTAGCCACAAGTGAGAAATAAGGGAGAACTGGGAGAAATAAGGGAGTATTGCTGTTCTTTTTGTTGTTTTTATTGGCCACATCCTGTGAAGAGCTATTGGCAGTAGTGATGCATAACTGTCAGAATAATTGAATTAATATTTCCTATTCTCTATCTGGAAAAAATATTATTAAAAAAGTTTATTGTGAAAAGAGAAAGCAAGTGAAAGGATTTTGGGGAATATTTATTAGGGGACAAATATTCTCAAATCAACAGAAGTGTTTCACTTTTTCAAAAAGTTGTCTAGTGTATGTATCTAGAAGACATTCTAATGATATGAGCAAAACTTATATGGGTGACATTTCCCCTGACATAAATTTTAGGCAAAGTAACTGAAAATGCAATACAGAATTCAAGTGGTAGAAACTTAAGGCAGGGAAAATTTTAATGTCAATAGTATGGTATTATGGGAAGTATTTTCTATCAAGCAAACAATTTGACCCTTTTATACTGCCTGGCTGGTAGATAGAAGTTACCGTGAAAATAAAGTACACTCAAACTTTGAAAAACATAGGATATTTAAGTAGCTTAAAAGCACTTGTAAGATGTTTAAAAGTAAGTATTGTGAGGAAATATTTTTTAATGGATTATACAGATATTGTAACTCTTTTTACAATAATTGACCAATGTTCTAGACAAATCATTGACTGAAAATTACACTTAATATATGTGCAGAGCCTGCAATTTGCAAAATAACCTTCATGAGAACATCTGTTAGGATGGGTATATGAGGGTAAACTGGGTGAATAAGATTAACTGAGCTAACCGAGAGGACATTTCCCAAAACTGATAATGCTAAAGAGGAGAATTGAAAAAAACCCCCAAAAACTGAAACAAATCCCTAAACTAGGACAAAGCACAAACATCCCTCCAATAATCAATAATTTAAAATAATTTTTAAAACCTCACAAAACAAATCTTGAATAAGAATCTAAAAGAAGCATGAAGCTTTTAAAGCATGAATGGCTGGACAGATTAGAGAAACAGGGCAAAAACATTTCTGTGATGCTGCCAGACATTGACCTCTTTCATTGCAACCTTTGACTTGGTCTGACCAAGCTGTACTGGGCACTGCGAGGAGCCGACATCCATTGATGGAGTGACTGCACAGGGTGACCAGCACCTTGTAAGAGCGTGCATGAGCTGGGAGTGCCTTCTTCCCAGACTGTCCATTTGCAGGTGGCATGGGAACACCAGGAGTTGGAGGCCCCTGTCTCGAGAGGCAGAGTGAGCAAGTGGGGGAGCCTGCACGCCCAGGAGTGCGGATGTGCTCATAACCATCATGGCCTGTGAGGATATCTGAGTGATGGTTTTTAGAGGTTTTTTAAAGTTTTTAGGTATTTATTGATGTTTTTAAGTGTCTAGTATGGTGGTTTTTTTGTTGTATTGTTGATCCTGAGCTGGCAGAGAGTGCCAGTTAATTAATATCATTGGCCATAGTGATGTGATTTCAGTCACATGAAGTGAGAAGTTTTTTCTTGAGACCAAGTGAGGCAGCATGATAAATAAGATAGTCATTCCGAGTAATATTGGATGCAAAATGTTACATATAAGAAGGAGAAATTCTGAATGAGAGACACTCATCTGTAAAACCAACTCTAAAGAGAATTTGAGATCACAACAGGCAAGAATTTCCACATGGGCTCCCACAGTGCTAGTGATAAAATATTATGACATTCCAGAGACAGAGTAGTGATTTTACCAACATCAGTGGGAAAACTGGAACTCTGTTTCCATTTGAGTTTGTCCACATTTTAAAAATTTTGTTGAAAAGAATAGAGCCACAAAAATATTCAGTGCTGAATAAAAAGGAAAAATTTAGTACTTTAACATCAAGCTATTCATTAAGAAGCTCAAGAACTGATGTGATTGGTTTAAGAGTAAAAAAATAGATGTTTAAATGTTTTGTAATATACCAAATTCTAAGAAGAAACAATAGATGGAAGCTGAGGTCTCATAAATTCATAATAAAAATTAAGGGTATATAATTTACCATTTCTTAAATTCACAGAGAAGTCTTTTCTCTATCTCTTGGGGTCTTTGTCTTTGTGGAAGACTGTTGTAGTGAAGTGTGCCTTATTGTGTTTTGTATATTTTGATAATTCATAAAGGCAGAGGAGATGATTTTGGGGTCCCTGTACCTGTAGGTAGAAGAAATGTAGCCTGGGCATCAATAACCAGATTTCCAATCCTGTCATCAACAAATATGTGTAGCCTGCTATGAGCAAAACACCCCAAAGGATTTCACTCTGCAGTCCATCATTCCCTCTCTGCTGAGATTGTTATCAGAACAACAAAGAAGTTTTGGGGTCATCTGCTGCTTTATGACAGTACTCTGACTCAGTGCCTCAGACTTCTGCTTGGTTGGAAAAATGTCCTTTGAAATCTGTGAATTTGTCAAATCTGAAATGTTCTATAAAGATGAATTTTGAAAGCTGTGCTGTGGGTAAACAAATATAATTTTTATTTAATTGTTTACTTGGTATCCAATCCACAAACTTTTTTATATGACCAAGATTCTCTCTCCTTCAGAGTTCTCTTTGTAGTGTAGAGGTTTGCAAGCTTTAGGTGTTGTACTTCTGAAACACTGTCTTTTCAGCAACCTGGGCCTCCAGCTTGAAGAGTTCCATTTATTTAAGCTGATCCAGATGTTCAACATCCAAATCAAAAAAACCCAAAATTATTGTCTCTGAGCTTGTATCCAGTTTAGGCTTCTGATATGAATCTAGATATGAATTTCTGCAGTAGTTGGTCAGATGGTACCTATTTTGCAACAGATGCCAGACTACTTTCCAGGTCTCAAATGGACTAAATATAGACGTGTCAAAGATGGTACATCCAACATCCTCTCTGCTTTCAGGACACTAAAGATTGCTTTGAACTCATCCTTTTCTTGCTGTGAATGGCTGCTAACCATTTCAGACTAGAAATGTGCATTTCTGTCTTCATAAAATAACTCCATTTATGGACTTATTCTACTTATTTATTTCTTTTGCTAGTTCATGTCTTAGGTTTGGGAAGACAGAGAGGAAGAAAGAATTAAGTGAACTTTCCCCTGGATCTCTGCATGATAGCTTTTGGTAGTATAGGTTGAAATTGCATGCAGTCCCAATGGACTATCTTCTCATATTTCTAGCTACTCTTCACCTTCCTTGGACACTGTTCGCACTAAACATTTCTAAAAAAAATGCTGATGGAAATCTAAAATAAATATACATCTGTCGTACTTACTGGTGAGGTAGATGCTCACTTTCTCTGTTTAGAATTCTGTAGTCCAAGTCAATTTTTTTCATATAAATTGAGTTTCCTCTATTCCTGAGCCTTCCTGGAGGAGTGTAGATTTCATTGTTACAGCTGAGTGGTTAGTGCAAAAGGTTTTGGAATGTGGGAAAATATTCTGAGGTAGCAAAGGGCATTCCTAATGTTAGGAAGCTCTGGGTGAGTCTAGAGACAGTTATATTCTTGCCTCGCTACTCTTTTCTGTATTCTCCTTTTGGCACCCTTTACCCTCCCTTTGAATAGATAACACTACTTTTGCAGCAATTATAAAAATGAATTGGGTGATCTCACATGCTTGTTTGTAGGAAAAAACAGTGTGCATCTGTCTAAAACACTAACCTACACTGAGCTTGCACCAAGATTGCTGGCATAGCTAGTCCATGTTAGGTTGCATTATCCAAAAGCCCTGTTAATAGTGACTGAGAATATCTGTCTAGGTAGTCAGTGTAGTAATCAGCATTTTGAAAATTCATGCCCCACCTTAACCCTTATGCATTATTCCTCATGTGTGTTCCATATAGTGTAGTCCTGAATTTTCGAGGAAGGAGACTGAATATCCTTTACTGCTCCCTTACAACAGAAACCAGAAAATTTCCCTACTACTGAAACCTTGTTTGGGATGGTCTTTTTCTCTTTTCTCCCTCCCAGTCCCTTCTGCAAATTCTCTTGTCAGAAGTTCATGTAACTGCTTCTCAAACCACTGACCTTGCTTAGGACCAGCCACGATTACAGAGATCAACACAGAATTGGTTTACTTACTAGGAAATATAACTGTGTCTGGACTGTTGCTTAATGTTTGACTAGAGGTCCTTATGAATATTGTCTGTCAATAGCTCATCTCTCTCCTCAGTGGCAGCTCATCTCTTTCTCTCACGTTGTAGCTTCCAAAGAGTACTTTGCTGCCAGAGATCTCTGGAATACTAGAACTATCATTGAATGATCATGGCACTGGGGAGAGGTGTGTGGGGGACTGGAGGAAAGCAAACTGTTGCCTGATTCTGAGAATTTCTGTAGCTCTTTTTAAAATAAAGTTAAAAAACTTCTAGGATACAACACTGTTCTTGTCAGCTTTTCCATACAGATGGAGCTGTGGACCAAAATGAAGCCTCACTGAAAGTAAAACAGATTCTATATTGAGGCAAAAATGTACCAGAGGAACTGTCAGTTTAATTTCACTGGCATGAGCTGAACTACTTTCATTGCTAAAGTTATATATTTCTATAAGTGTATGTATGCATGTTTAAGTGGATAGATTGCTCTTGAAAGTTTTGGAATGCATTTGGCCTTATGACAGATTAAAGTCATGATCCTTTACAACTGTGGTTGCATTGTAGAAAAGTCGCAGGGAAATAGTATTTTTTTAAATATATTTAACAAAGCACCCACTTCCTTTTTTTTTGTTTGTTTGTTTTTGTTTGTTTTTTTTGTTTGTTTTTTTTGTTCGTTTGGTTTGGTTTTTTGTTTTGTTTTGTTTTTGTAAGCGTGGAATATAAATCTCCACACATTAGTCATGTAGATTTCTGATGATTTATAACACCAACTACATGGCAGTAAGGTAAAAAAGGAACTGCTTTCAGGAAGGTTTAAGAAAAAGTTTTTTCCAAAACCGGTAATGAAACTATCACCCATCTCCCAAAAGCAAGAAAACAGATCTTATTTCACATCTTTCTCTCCTCTATCATTTCAAATTATGCCTTTTGAAAGGAAAATGCGATTATAAGATACATTTAAGTATAGTGGGATGGTCATTCTTGTAGTGGGCACCACTAGAGATTTCTTAACTGACCTTTCTGTGGCCTCTTACTCATTGTTTGAAACAAAGCACACAGACTCTATGTGCTCCTTTTAACTTCTTTGTAACTTACGAGAAATTACATTCTCATATTGCAGGACAGATCCTTCCAGAATATATGCAGCCAAGACTCTATTTATAAGAGTTCAGATATCAAAACAAATTCAATGTAATTTAAGAAGTGGGAATGGGAATTAAGGGGAGATTTTGTGAACATAAAGTTTAAGTTGAGTGAAAGGCACGTGAATAAAAGGCATTCTGTGAGCATGGTTTTCATCACAATCTCTATCATCATACATAAAACAGTGCTTCAGTGCAGAGTAAGAGATGAAAACAAAAAAATACATACATTCTTTATCTTAAATATTCCATTCATTAAATAATTTTGGAGACATGGCTCTTTTTTTTTCTTGTCTTTTCATTGATAAGAAAGGTTTTTCCTGATCTGCAAGCAATTTGATACCCCTATTTTTTATTCAGACTCTTAGTGACATTTTTCTTATTAACTTAATTTAATCTGGGCATAAATTGAATTGCACAAAAAGAACCAAACAAAAATTTCCTTCCCTAAAATTAAGCAAGATCATAAGCCTACATCAATTCTTAATCTTGAGTGAATAATTGCAAGGCTCATTTAAATGTTGCTTTAATATTCTAGCTCTAAACAAGTAAATAAGGAGCATTCAAGCAAAACCTTATCAAACTTTCTACATATTTTATACCAAAATTCTTACACATTTATTTTCAGTTCATACGCTATAATGGTTGAAAAGCACAAATTGTCTTTTTACTGGACACAGTGAAATTTTATCTATTCTGCCAGTTGTCAATGTCCACAAGCATTAAGGCTATAAAGTTCTTGTTTTCATAATTCACAACTTTGGTTGCTTCCATTTGAAATGATGTGCCAGCTTGTTATGCATTTAGTGGATGAGCCATTTCCTACTGATGGAGGACAAGTTGCTGTAGCCCCCCACTAATATAAAGATGTTCCTTTTTATCTTGAACCCAGGACATTGAATTTTTTACTTTGTCTTACTGGAAGGTTGGGATCAAATCAATGACAAAGATCTAGACAGCCAATTGCTAAGTATAATATATTATGTGCAAGAGGCTGTGAGAGTTTTGGTTGTCTTAAGGCCTAGGCCCTGATCTAGATAAACCTTATCTTTTGTCAGAGGTATTTAGTCATGGCAGTATTTGCTTATTGATTTATAACAAACATGTGTGGAAAGGTATAAAGTCAACAAGTGGTGTTGTGCATTGTTATTGCAATGGTAGTGTAATCTCTGATATTAAATTATCTCCTTTCAACCTTCTCTCTAGTTCTGCAGACACTCGTCCTCTCCTTTCTCTGCAAACAAGCAGATGGAGAGTGTGTGGACTTTGAAATGTGACTCAGAGGTCAAGAGATTTAGAGTCTCAGGAGGAAAGTGAAATTCACAGCTAAGGACAATTTACTGTGACCAGCCTACCCCCAGCAAACTCCCAGCACAGCCAAAGGGCTTGGTGATGTCTTGATTTCTCACATTGTCAATTGCCATGAGTTTGCACAGGAAGGCGTGTCTGCTACTGCATCAGAATACTCTGATGAGTAAAAACTGTTTATTTCAGAGGGGGTTTTCAAGATCAGAAGTTTGGCTGCATGTAACGTTTCCAGTGTACTCTGCTTATATATAAAACACTGCTTATAAATTGCAAATTCAATACAATAAAATTTTATCAGACTTAAGGAAAGGGAAAAAAAATGTAGTGTTAGTTTCCTTCCTTTTTTTTCACTTTTATTTTTATTTATGGCTGTCAGTGGAGGCAACAACACAATTGAAACACTGAAATGGATATCACCTGCTTACTTGCCTTGCTGGGCATATTAAATATCTTTTATGAATTGAGTTTAGCATAGAGTCTTTGTCTTGTGGTGCTGTGGTACTTTGAGTAGCTTTGGTGAATTGATTAATTGTTATTGATTTCATAATTATTCTGGGTTTTATTCTTCTCTCCTCCTCAATTTCATCCTCTTTTAAAAGTTCTTGGAAAAGTTTGCATTAATTCAGAGATCCATATCAAAGTTTTGTGCATTGCATAAATTCCATGTTGCCAGAATGATCAGGATAGAAGTTACACAGAGGTACCTCAACAGTTAACTAACCAAATAAAGGAGAAACTGTCCACGTGTTCAGAATTCATTTCTCACATTGGAGGCAGAAGATAGTTATGGTAAATTTTGCAACAGGCTACTCCCACAGGGTCATATTTTATTAAACTGAGAAAATTGGATGAGTCAGAGCAATGAATGTCTAGGAATTTAAAGAAAATAATTGACGCTTTTGTCTCCCAAACANGGCTACTCCCACAGGGTCATATTTTATTAAACTGAGAAAATTGGATGAGTCAGAGCAATGAATGTCTAGGAATTTAAAGAAAATAATTGTCGCTTTTGTCTCCCAAACATGCTGTATTTTTCTTTATTTTTGTGGTGGATGTTAGGTTAAGAGATGTCTGCCTTCAGTTGATGAAGAGAGTAAGATGGTACTTATTTTTGGATTTTGCTTTGATTTGTATTCCACAAAGATCTGCTTCATACATGACTTTTCTACACATTAAGCTCCTCTCCTTTACTGTTCATCAAAAAATTCCTGACAGTGGATTCCTGACAGTGTTCCTCTATTTTTTAAATCCATCTGATTTTCCTGTTCTGAAATAGCAGAGTTGTTCCGCTATTATGGTAATAGTGTATGTGCAACAGTGGACTCAAAGTAGAAAGCTAAAGGACTGCTTCAAATTTTAGCATGGCAAATTTCCCTCCACCCTCTGAGTTCATAAATGAAAATAAATGGGCTACAATGCCAAGAAATTAGTATCCTAACACAACTCCACAATGCTGTGAAAACATAGCATTGCATAACTGTGATTCCACTGAATGGTATCATTATGACTAAAATTATCTAACGTTGTATTGCCTTTTTGTTCAAATCTGGCAAGAATCAGACTGTCTCACCATGGTCCACAATACGTTTTCTAAATATGGGTGAAAAACTAGAACATTCTTCAGAACAAGTATTGCCTAAATACAACAGAAGCGAATGGAAAATTCTGGCCTTATTTGGTGATACTTTCTTGCATTGAAAGATGATCAGCAGATCAGTCATCTTTAGAAGGAAGTAAATGCCTGTTACCAGATGGAAAATGAATTAAACTGAGCATTTATCATTCTTCAGGCAGTAGGTGCAAAAGTAGAAATATTTTTAAAATACTAATCTGCAATATTCTTAAAAAGCTGAAATAAAAAACCCACAAAAACCTGTTTTTTAAAATGTAAATTCATTTTAAAGATCATTGTATTTTGGCTCATGCTACCAGCAGACTTACCCAAACAGTGTAAATAGATATTCCTAGTTAGTTTCATTTTCTTGAATAAATGTGAATGAGATTTGAGTAAATGAGAGAATTGTTATGCACCATGACTAAAAAGCAAGAAGTGATGGTCTGGGGCAAATTCTCTTCAAACAACAAGCATACACAACATTGATGCCTTGGGACAAAGGATTCTCAATTTAAATTTTACGGAGTTTGTGTTTCTAGTTTCTTTATCACCACTATTGCAGAAGGCATGGGAATTAGCTACCACCATTATCTGTGGGAGCAAAGGGTATAAACTGAAGCCTTCAAATTTCAGTTCTTTGGGTAAGACAACTCAATCTATATCTGAACACTTTACATACATAGTTTGCCTGTGTCAAAGAATCTTAGAATCTGCAGTTCTCATGGGTTTCCTATGATACCATTAAAATTTTTTGACTTCTAACATAAAGT
The DNA here is from genome assembly GCA_013399915.1 of Illadopsis cleaveri. NCBI lineage: Eukaryota > Metazoa > Chordata > Aves > Passeriformes > Timaliidae > Illadopsis > Illadopsis cleaveri. The sequence continues at coordinate 4,557 of VXBB01003581.1, read as the reverse complement.
AAATAATGTATTTAATCAGACCTGTCTTTCAAATGAAAAAGAATTAATGTAGCTTGATTTTATGTTTATCTTTTTAAAACTTATGTTAGATTATGTCAATGTGCTTGAATGGACTGGAAGATGAATGATCACAGTCCTATGGTACAGGCTATACAAACACTTATTAAATAGAACTGATAAATGTAGTTTAGCTTAACTGTGCAATTGCGTTTATTGATAGATCCAATCTCTATGTATATACAACATAGTCCAGTCCTAAGTCCAGTCCTGCTGCATGTGTATCAGAGTGGAATGTACAGCATTTCCATGGTGTGCTTTATCTTTCTTCCTTACCTGATTCTTTTATAAAATCTCTTTTCAGTTTGCTAAGATCGGAGTGTCGCGGAGAGCATGGATAGTAACCGATTTGCTGTGTTAGTAACTCCCTGCGTTGCATTGAGGAAAATATAACACTATTTAATATCAAATGTGCAATCAAGGAACAGCTGGGTTCCTTTTGCAGTGTCCCAGAGCTGGCCAAGAAAATTAAATCAGAAGTCATTGAGTAATTATTCTTATTGTTCTTGTTGATTCATTAGATCCTATCTAAGTCTAAATAGAGCGCCCCAGTCATTAAAAGAACCATTTCCCCCTTTCATCCCTCCTTCATCCAAAGGCATTTAATACAGTGTTAATTCTTAAAAGACGGACATTGTCATTTCCTATAATTTTTTTTTCCATGCTTCTACCACTGTTCTGAGTTGTTGTACGGGTAAAATGGACTGAAGGAACTACAAAGTAATCAAGATACAGTAACCCAGAAGTATTAACATTAAATGGAGCCCTTTTCCTAAAAGACAATAATTTTATACTTGCTTTTGTGTAGGGCACAGTAAGTGCAGCAAAATTTAGCAGCTGTTACATGTAAATACTATATCATTATAAACATATTAATTAATAACAAATGGAGTAACAAAACCCCCAACATTTGAAATAATGGTAATTCAAATGTAAAAGCAAAGAAGTTTATTAAAAAGTATCATCAGTTCATGAACATAAGACTCACAGCTATCTGAAAAACCCATCTTGAAAATTCAAGTTATTTTATTGTGCATGAGAAGACAATTCAGATGAGAGTAAATGAAAAGCTAGACTGAAAAGTTGTTCAACTCCTTCAGCAGGGAAAGGAATATCCAAGAAGGATCTCAGGAAGGAAATTGTGGTTTAGTTACAGTTCCAAATCAGACAATGCCTTGATCCATAAAGAAAACAATTTATTGCAATCTGTTCATTTTATTGCCTTCTTTACTGAAGCCTTTTTCAGCTTTCTTCTGTGTCAGCAAAGCAGTGTTAAGACTCTCCCTTCTACGTTTTCTATCACCCTTACTGAAAGGAAGTATTTGCAGACTGTGATCTGGATACAACCTGCAGGAATCAGGGTGCTTTGCTGGATCAGGACTAGATCTCTCTACCATGCAGGACTGAGCCATTGAAGAGAAATGCAAGTTGCTATAATAAGCCAAGTTCAAAATAGGATTACAAAGTCATTAGAGGCCGGAGTTGTTCAGCACCTTTTAGACCCTTGGGAAACAAATGAAAGTGGGTTTAGAAATAAGCATTCTGTTCTTTTAAAATAGTGGTTATTAATTTAAAAAAAATAATTATCGTGCATAATATTGCATTATATCACAAATAAAATTTAATTTATGAAAACTATAAAAGTATATCCATTATGTAAAAAAAAATTAAGCCGTGATTTGTGTTTTTCCCCTGAGTCTCTTTCTGTAGTTGGACATTTAGATAAGAAAACACTTTTTTTTTTCTGCTTTTTTCTAAGATTTCTGGACTTTTTTTTTCAAACTTGAATGCCTAAACAGTTCAAACTACATAAAATTGTTAAACTTCTACTTAATTCTTGCATATTTTAAGTTATTAATTAATTTTATGGTGTATTTAAGAGAAAATATTTGTGAATATGTCTATGCAAGTTTTGCTAATTTTATAGTAACATAAAATCAGGAGATTGTTGCACAGAAAGGACGATTAGAAATCGTCATGACCACTTGCCCTCCCAGTGTACTCAGTGGAAATGCTTGTGCTCAGCCTGGCATCCTGCAGGACCTCTCAGTTCTGTCCCTCAGAGTTTCTGCTCAAACAGTCAGTGCCTGTATCGAGCCGTGCTGGTTGCAGACATTTGCACTCCTTGAACTTTCAGATATTCCTGTTGATTCAGGCCTTGGGTTTTTCAAAATCCCCTTCTTTCAGGAAATGAACTATGTAATGGCATTTGAAAAATATGGTGCTGGGTTTAGATTGCTTCTTTCCAGATTCAAGGAATTGGAGTTCGCTTCCCCTTTTCATTAAAGAAAAAGAATAACTGTCCTTTAAAATATATTGTTTTCTCTTCATTGCTTGGTAGACTCACATAATTTCTCTGGTTTGCAGGTGTATGATAAATATACAGTATTTTGTTATGACTGATGATTCTATAAGCATAGCATCAAAGGGAAGTGTTGTGGATGCCCTTCTGGTTTTCAGCCAGAACTGAGTGCCTAGGCCGAGAATATGGCAGCTAAACATGCAAATGCTGCTGTAGTCATTTGGCTCCATATGTCCATTAAAGCAGGGCCAGATTTCAATCATAACTCAGTTTTGCCAGTCCTACTTTGGTCAGAGGATTGGCTCCTGGTTTCCAGAACATGTTGAGAATAACCTGATCAAAAAAAACAAAACTCCATAATCCGTCAAGTTGAGACTTTATGTAAAACAGCTTTTTCAGCTGTTCTCAGTGTTCTGTAAAGATGACAAAAAAACCTTTTTCTATAATAAAATATGGAATGTTCAGAAAAATTCCTCCTTATTTATACATAATAGACATATCACTGTGTATTATGCTCCCTATAATAGCCCTAAAATGAGCTTGGTTGGAGGGAATAATTTCTTATTTAACTGTCCTTTACAAATGATGGAGCCTTTGAGTCAAGTTGGGCTAAACCATTTGTTCTTGCAAGGCAATCATTCACTTATCTCACAATACCTATCCCAAGAGGCAGTAAAGGTTGCCCTAGCAAGAAACTCTCCAGGTTCTACTTGACTTCAATAGACTGCCTTAACATTTCTTACTGTTCATCAGAAATGAATACAAATATTGTGGTTGGGTTGGGGTTGGTTGTTTGTTTTTTGTTGTTTGTTTTTGGAGGGGTTTTTTTGGGGGGCAGGCTTCTGCTTGAAATGACTTTTAATTTCAAAGTTTCCTTTCATTGTATTATAAACAAGAGAACAAAAATTCTAAGATCTTGGAATTCAAACTAGATTAGTGTTTACTGGGAACCAGCAATCCTTCAATTGCATTCTTTGGGATGTTTTTTCCAAACTTAGCTTAGTACATGTAGTTTTTCAGGGATACAAAGCTGAATTTTATTCCAAGTACTTTTGTACATTCTTCTGTCTAGAGTTCCTTCATTCGGCATGTTCCTATCATATACAAAGTATCAGTGGGACATGAGATTGTAGTACCACAAGTTATTTATGTTTTACTTTGTTATTATTATTTATTACTTATTTTAGTTTGGTTTATTCTTACCTCATTATTTACTTATTTATGTATTTACTTATTCCTTGTTTACTTTTTAATATTTTATTTTGTAAACTTTTCTATCACATCTTCTTCCCCAAACAGTCACAGATATGCAGTACCCCTTATTCCATTCTTGTGTCTTCAGTGCATTCTGCCAATTGCTGAATTTCACCAGTATTTAAGACTAATTTTATAGAGAGGGTGAAATATATGAGTTTAAATCATACTTTCAGACTATCAACCAAAGTGAGAAGGATGATAAGAGCTGCTGAGACTTAAAAAAAATAAGTTTAAATTATGCCTCACTTTTTATTATATCTGAAGAAACAACTGGGGAAAGATTTACTTCCATTAAAAAGCCATGTTCTTATACACTAAATATCATCAAGTCTTTTAAATAACTCTATATGGAGATTTTTTTTATTGCATGTACTCCAACAAAAGGCAGTAGAAGCTTTTTCATAGTCCCTCAATTGTAGACTACTAGTGAAAGTCAAGTTAATCAAAGTAAATAAAATGTGGAAATATTTTTTTATTATTATTATTTATTTCATTGGGACCAAAAACTTTGACTTTTTATTGAATGACATGAAATTTTCATTTCTTAACATTGAATGTAATAGTGACAATGTTAAGAGGATTGAGATAAAAAAAATTTGTATTTCAGACACTTGTTACAGGAGACTCAAAATAGATAAAAATTTTTGTATTGAAAAAGTGATAAACATTTCATAAGAGGCATAACTTCTTTAAAAGAGTTTAAATATTAGCAGCTATTGGCAGAAAATATGCTCTTAGGATAGTAGTAACTATCTATTTTGGGTTTTTTCTCTTTTTACTTTGTTGTAAAAATGAAAAAAATATTATTAAAAACGTCATAGAAATTCATTACACATCTCCATTAGCAGATATAGAGCATTTCAACAAACATGTACAGATATTCTTGTATTTAAAATAGTTTCCCAGTAAAGCAAAAACTGGTTTGATTTTTTTTTCTTTTT
>VXBB01003571.1:621-24627 GCA_013399915.1 Illadopsis cleaveri | reverse complement strand
AAAAAAAAAAAAATTGTCAAGACGTATCTCTCATAAAACCCTTGCTTTAGAAGTACTGAAAATTGAAAGTCAAGTCCTCTCATCAACTGGTTAATGGCAAAGTTATTTAGTAATTAAGTAATTTTCTTTTTGGACAGACATAACCTATTTCAAGTTTTTGAAGCCCTATAGATCTCCAAAAGAGTAGCAGAGGAATTAATTTAATTTTTCTATTACTAGGAAAAACAAATATGACACAAAAAAAGCAACAGTGAGTGGAGTAGAAAATTGTAACACTGAAAATATATTTGATCACACCTGTGACACTTTCAGAGTGAAATTAGTCATCTTGTGATAGCATACAGGAAGTGGGTCAACATATATATTATAAATTTACAATGCACATTGATTAGTGTTCAAAACTGAGTATTAATGAAACTTGAAGGGAAAACATTAAAATCAATAAATTCTTTGTAATACACTAACAAAAAGAAATTACTTTTTCAGTAGGAANTGACTGGAAGAGGATAAATATACCGACTGAAAAGGGAAGAAAAGAGAACTCAGAAAACTAGACACCCTTTAGTTTTACCTCAGTCCTTGGGAAAATTACAGAGAGAGTCCTCTTAGAAAGTATTGCAAGTCAAATAAAACAGGTGATTAGGAAAAGCTAAAGCAGATTTACCAAAGGAAAGTAATTCCAGACTGACCTGGTCACACTGTACAACACAGTAACATGTTCCAATGCTGTTTGCCTGACCTTCATCAAAGAGTTCCACATCATTTCCCAGAGTTTCTCGTGAACAAAGTTGCTAAATATGATATGAATACAAGTCTGTGAGATAGGTGGGGAGCTGGCTACCTGAGTATTCTATTATACTATTCTATCATCTCTGTGTGTCAGAAAATTGGGACTGTATATGCATTTCACCCTTGAATTGGAATACAGCACAGTACCATAATATTTTTTGATTCTGTCCCAAAGAATAGAATTATCTCTCTATCCTGTAAAAGAGTTTATTTAAAAGAATGTAAATGCAAGTTCCTTGCTTATTCTGGGCTATATTAGCTAGAAATAAAGGAAATATTGCAAACCAGTTTGCACTAGATAATAATTCTCACCCTTTTTTTCACTCCAGTCATGCTCTGCATTCTTTTTTTTTCCCCATTCTCCAAATATGCAAAGGTAAAATTGGAAAATTGTGCTATTGATCACAAATCAATACAAATTCCCTCTTTCCACTGAATTCCCAAATCTCATTTAAAAGGGTTTTGCACATTTAGGTTTGAAAACGTACTTATATGCTGAAGAAAGAAGTAAATTGCAACTACAAAATTGTATTCATACAATTTCCATGTGGAAGGACAAAAAAGCATTTTTTGCTCCATCAAAATAAAATTACTTAAAGTCAAAGATGCTTTGGATTGGGATTATACAACTTTGTATAGGTGTTTCCAAATTTTTAGTGTTTTACACCATCTGAACTAACAAGAAGAATTAGTGCCAAAATTGTAGGTGCACCACATCAGAATCCTTAGAAGGATAAAAAAATACTCTCGTCATGCACCTGAAAATCTTTGAAGATGTTATTATTGCCAAGGGCATAGTGAAACTTAAAATAAGTATTAAAACCACCATTTTTTAAAACAAAATGTAAAACCAGTATTAAACATTAGTATTTTTTTTTCTCTCTTGCTAATGTTTCCCAAACATCAGTAACATTCATCTAAGAAATGAAAACCACAAATATACAAACAATTGACTCAGGGCACGAACAAAGTTGCCCTATGGATTATTTCCCGAACTGAATAAAATACTATATGAAGCAATCTGTGTTTGTTTTTTAATTTAATGAACTGCATGTTTGGAGCACATAAATGATTTATTCAGGCAGACCTTGAGCTCCCACCTTTTAACCTGTACAGCCATAATGAAATGAGTCAACCTCCCACGCACATCTGTATGTGTAATGCAAACGTCCTGTCCCCCTGGTAGTCACAACACTGTGAAAGAGCATAAACCTCCTGTCATTAATTATTTGGACACTGCTGATCAGGACCTAATGTATGTTCCATTTGTGAATACAAATGATTCAGTCTGATAAAGCTTTCTACAAAGTAGAGAATCTTCTGTGTAGACATGAGAGAAATCACTTGCTCCTTACTCATGTCTTCCACGTCCAACATTTTGATAATGCACTTTCCTGATTTAGGGTTTTTTCAGTATTCAAGGAAAGAGGGTGTTTGTTTGTTTGTTTGTTTTGTTTTAAGAGACAGAAATGTTTCTGTGTTGTGATGGTTGGCTGTGACCTACAGTCGAACACTCACACAGCCATTCACTCACACCCTGCAGTTGTTTCCTGACCTTAGCTGAGTATTTTATAAAAATAAAAATATGAACTTCCAAAAATGCAGCATTTTATTCACAACAAAGGGATAAGGTGTGTTCTGTCATGGACTCATTGCTGCTGGTCATCCCAGGGCATCCTCTGGCTGACTCCCCCAAAGATTGTCCCAGCAATTTCCCCCACCAAAACCCTGCCATTTTCATACAATTTTTGTCTTCATTTCTATGTATGTTTTATCCTAAAAAGGAGACTTTTTGTATTTTTTTGTAAAATCAGATGCAAAATATCAAAGCAGAATATATAATTAAAGTTCTTACTTTGATTTTTTTCAGAACAGGTAAAAAGCAAATTTTAATCTCAAAAACAGTTTTCACAGGAAAGCGTACAGGTGTATTGACCTATCTTCATTATTCTAATGATTTCATTAAAACAATACCAAAAAGAAAGGATTTTTTTTTCCAAAACTATGAGTCTGTATTTGTTTTAAGANCTAATGAAGGTGCTAAAGAAGATGTAAAGGGTTGCTAATTTCATCTTTCAGTTTAACGCTTGCATCTTATAGAGACTAGTGAGCAATCACAAGCAACACCGGCAGGCTAATCTGACTCAACCAAGTTTGGAAGTATTTGTAGTAACTTTACTCTAGAGCATAACTTTTACGCAAAACTTCCTTTGTGGGACAAGGAAAACAAAACTGATCAAAAATGTGCAGTGAAGCATATAAAGTAGGTGCAGGTAAAATATACATGTAAAACTCATTTCTTTTTTTAAGATACATATAAAAAATAAAGGATGTAGACGCATGTTTGAAAAAGGGGACACAGTTCCATAGAAAATAGCTGTGTGCTTATATCTACCATGCTCTTTCCCACTCCCCAAAATGTAAAAAAGTAGTATTATTGGCCTTCTAGTAAGTCAATAATCCTCCATAATAGGCAAATGAAATGCAAATGAAACAAACAAAAAGACCCTGAGAGTCTAAAGTGGAAAAAAACCCAAACAAACCTGCTTATTCAAACATAATCTGTGAGATCACAGCATAAAGCAGTGACAGAAAGCAAGGTCAATCATTTAAATATTCCTTTCATCTTCTTAGAAAGAAGAAACAAATATCTTGAACATATGACTGACTGTCATTGTTCAAGAAAATGTCTTTCATCATTAATGTTGGCAAAACTACCTCTTGTTTTTTCATGGAAAGAACACACTAACTTCATTTCTGTTAGTGTCTGATAAAAAGGGAGGACCATAGATCTCCCTTGCCTTTTGCAATTTGTTTCAATTTCAGTAATAACACAAAGCAAAGCAAAGGGACTCAATAAAATTGCAGATTATAAAACAAGATAATGAAATAAGANAGAATATATAATTAAAGTTCTTACTTTGATTTTTTTCAGAACAGGTAAAAAGCAAATTTTAATCTCAAAAACAGTTTTCACAGGAAAGCGTACAGGTGTATTGACCTATCTTCATTATTCTAATGATTTCATTAAAACAATACCAAAAAGAAAGGATTTTTTTTTCCAAAACTATGAGTCTGTATTTGTTTTAAGATATTAAATTAGCACTCAGAGAAAAGATAACTGAATAATTTCTGTTACATTGTATGGAGTTTAAAAACAGGGTGGATTATTTATTTTACTATTTTGAGATGAGCACATAATATTTTTCTAGTTTGAACCCCAAGAATTCAGTAAGTAATTAATATTTTTATGTGGCAAAATATATATGAAATAATGAAAGATTAAAAAATTGTAATTAACTAACTTAAATAACAGAAGATTTCAGTGTCTCACTGCTCAAGTTTTAATTTTAATAACTATTTAAAATAAAATCAGCATTTATCTGATTTTTATCTGCATCCAGATNCTTATATCTACCATGCTCTTTCCCACTCCCCAAAATGTAAAAAAGTAGTATTATTGGCCTTCTAGTAAGTCAATAATCCTCCATAATAGGCAAATGAAATGCAAATGAAACAAACAAAAAGACCCTGAGAGTCTAAAGTGGAAAAAAACCCAAACAAACCTGCTTATTCAAACATAATCTGTGAGATCACAGCATAAAGCAGTGACAGAAAGCAAGGTCAATCATTTAAATATTCCTTTCATCTTCTTAGAAAGAAGAAACAAATATCTTGAACATATGACTGACTGTCATTGTTCAAGAAAATGTCTTTCATCATTAATGTTGGCAAAACTACCTCTTGTTTTTTCATGGAAAGAACACACTAACTTCATTTCTGTTAGTGTCTGATAAAAAGGGAGGACCATAGATCTCCCTTGCCTTTTGCAATTTGTTTCAATTTCAGTAATAACACAAAGCAAAGCAAAGGGACTCAATAAAATTGCAGATTATAAAACAAGATAATGAAATAAGATGTCAAGCAGCTGTCAATTCAAAATGCTTAAAGTTATTTAAAGGAAACTTCACAAGGGGTAAAATGTGATTTATACCTTTATTTATTTTTTTAGTAAAACGCAGAAATCCTAATCCTGAAACACAAACTTGTAACCCACTGCTGAGAAACAAAACCAAACCCTGCTTTCCTTTGGACACTATTAAATTTATCTTCTCTCCTAGTTATTCTGTATTGGTAGATGTTGACTTCTTGGTAGCATATTAAAACCGACAATCGTGAAAGTGCTGGAGTGGAAGGAGTCTCCATGGAAACAGTAGTTAAAATTGTGTAGTAAAGTATGCTAGTATAAAAGTGCATCTCTCCACAGCTCCTAGTAGAAATTAATAAATAAGTAAATAGCCAAAATTATGTAAAATATTATATAGCCATATTCGTGACCATAGAAGTCTCCAGCACCACCTGTATTACATCAAATGTCACACTGAGATGATAATTTTGGACAAAAAAGCACACCCTGAGGTCTTTTCTGTTCTTCTTGTCTTCTTAAGAAAACAATTGCAACTACAAAAGCATACACTTAGGACAGAATGCAACAGAGAAAGGAAAAAATAAAATTTTACTCAAATCCAAGAAAATAATATATTTCAATTCATCTATGAAGTCTCCTTTTTGTAGTGGGAATAGTGAAGTAAAGGTACAAAGCATAAGCAAAAAAATCCTCTGAAAACCTAAAAGACTTGAAAGGAAGAATCATATTCACACAAGTTATATTAAAACAAGCAAAAAAATGGATTAGCACTTCTAAAGCAACCAGTCATATAAAAAATAAATCCCTGCTATCAAAGGGAACCTAATTGAAAAATAGATGTTCCTCATGACAGCTGACACAACACAGTAAAATCAAAAGCTGAGGCCTTGACAAATGAAAAAAATCGCCCAACTTAAAGCTTTCATTGGCCACTCAAGATGATCCAGGAAAGTAATTCCATAAATAATCCCATGGGTTTTTTATGTATGTAGTTTTATGCTTCACATGCTAGTACTTTTTCTGAAATTTTCACAAACTACTTTTTCAACTTCTTAATATAAAGTCAGTAAGCTACCAATATTATCTCTAGATCAGAACTGGAACACAATGGGATTAAGTGCCCAAGTAAATATAAAATTTCATAGTTAAATTAATGGCTCAGACAAATACTTTCGATTCCAGCATTTAGATCCATGCTTTTTGAATAAAGCAAGAGTAACCTCAGGAAGCTCAGCAATACATTGGCTTTTCTGCCCATTGCTGTAACAACCAGATAATAGAGAATAACCCTGTTTCTGCAGTCATTTGCTGGCAGTCTTGAAAGCTATTGGAATGACAGATTTCCCCTCGTTACACCAAAGTACTAAAGAACAGCTAAATTCAAGTCACTGACATTTGCGGAACAATCCCACTCTAAGTCATAATGTAAGGTAAGAGTGGTTTAGATGCCATTTCCTTTACCTGTGTTATTTCCAGAATTTCCTCCTTGGGAAGAATAAAGAAGCCTCAACTTTCCATGTCTTTTTCGTGCTTTACAAAACGTGGCATACAAAGTCTTTAAGCACCCCCTCACTTTTTGAGAGACAACAGTTACTAGGGAGGAGTAGCTCCCAGATCTCAACTGATTAACACTTTCTGTATTTGTAAAGTTCTAAGAAAGGGTTGCGTAAGGTAAGTGTCCCTAGGGATTTGTTGTAACAAACATTAGTTGTCTATCACTTAAGGAACTTAAAATAATTCAAACCAAGATTCAGCTGTCAGCTCATTGAAAAAAAGCGTTTTAACCTCTATTTTGAAGCTGGTTTAAGCCAGTGAATACGAATTAATGTAAGTGGAGTTGTATAAATGTTTAATGTGAATGGTAAAAAGTATGAAAAAAATAGTGACATGAAAGCAATGATTACATATTAAGTTTAAAGCAGTATATTTTAAAATTTATAGATATAATTTACTGGAACAGATTATATACCATTTTAGGTTCAAGTACTTAGTTTTACAATATGCAACTGTATTAACATACTTCTCTATCTTACTATGTAAATCCACTGAATTTTATTTGTGTAATAAATACTGCTGTGAATAAAAAAAATCTAAGCCATTTATTTTTATATTCTCCCCATACTCTCAGTGAACTTCAGTTGCAGGATTTGTTAAAGAAAATGTGATTAATCTGAAGAAGAGATTTGCACTTTGTGCCACAGGTTTCCCTTACAACTAAGATATAGCCTGGTTTAAGATTATTTTACAATCTAACTTGCATAAATGCGGGAAGTCAACAGATACTGCCTGAATGACTCTAAAGTAGAAAAGAATCACTAAATAATTATAAAATTTCCTCTATCAACCAGATAGCTCTAAGACTATTCTTGCTCATTTTTCTGATATCACCAGTTTCTCTCTTTACATATTAATAATACATTACTTCTCATTCCTATTACAGTTCAAATGTACTCAAAAACCTGCAAATAGGAGACATTGCAGCTACATAAATGTAGAAAGGAGTGGAGGAATGGAGACAATACTGCATTGAAACAAGTCTGTTTCCCAGCTTGAGACAGGACACGAAACTGTTCCAAAGGACTTGCTCACCCACTCACAACCCTCTACTTGTAATAGTGCAGTGCTGTGCCTCTAACCCACTGCCCCCTGTCTGTCATCACCTTTAAAGCTGAACAGGGGCAATCTCTTCCCAGTTTGAACTCTACATGGCATTAACACTTCTGTCTCAGCTACCAACCTGGCATGGATGCTTATCTATTGTCACTGGGCAGCAATGTTGATTACAATTCTCTGACCCATTGTCACCCACAGGATATCCCTGTGTTTCTGTCAGATAGTCAGTCAACTGAAAATGGTTATCCTTAGGGGCAGCTCACATTTACACTGGACTGACCTGTTTACCGACTAGAGAGGCCACATCTTTGTGACCTATATCCATCCTCTTAACTTCAAGAGACAGGAGAGAGAGAAGGGAAGTGCAGCTTCTCAACTGAATTTATGTAGCAAGCTTTTGTTATGAGGTGGATGTGTAGGAAGGTTGCAGGGATGACCTATGTGAGTAGAGACCAGAAACTGCCTGTGTTGAGCAAACCCAGCACCAGCTGCCTCCAAAACATGGCCCACGCTGGCCAAACACAACCCCATCAACAGTGCTGGTGGTGCCTCTGTGTTAACATATGTAAGAAAGGATGAAAAATGTGCAGCAGCTGTGAGAGAGAGAAGTGAGGAAAACATGAGGGAAATGGTCCTTCAGACACAAAGATCATGATGAAGGAGGAGGAGTAGGTGCTTCAGGTGAAGAGCTAAGACTGCCCTGAACCTCTTGAAGAAGTCCATGGTGAAACAGGTTGTCCTCCTGGAGCCCATTAAGGACCATACTGGAGTAGATATCTACCCTGCAGCCCATGAAACAAATTCAGATCTCAACGTATTCTGCAAGACTACAATGTACAGCTACTTTTCTGAAATGAACTCTACAGTAATTGTACAAAATTTAACCCAAGGTTCAAGCAATCTCCAATACAAATTTAAATTCAAATTTCTAGTCTTACAAGGCAGAGAGATTTGCTTGAGGTGACAGCTTCTAAAAGATCAGACTCGAGGAGTAAAGAAGCTTTCTCTAGTAAAACAGCAGTGTAGAAGGAACGTCATCAGTGAGGAAGTATATTTTGACAGACAGCCATTGAAATCAAAGGCACAGGAAAGTCCTCTATAGTGGTACTCTTGACACATCATCCATATGTAACATAAAGCACCATTTCATAATACTTTTGAATTATTCAGTTCAAAAGTGCTCTGGCAAAATTATTGTTAGACTGTAGAATGTACTGAAGATATGTTCTTCAATAGTCTTCAAGGGAAATCAACTCTATAAAACCTGCCTTTTTACCTGTTGGCTTATATTGCATGCTCTTTGTGCAAGTTTCTTCAGTGCATATATCTGCCATAATTACTGTCTCAGTAATGTGTGTTTACTATCAACATGCAAAAACTCACAGAGAATCTGTATTTATGCCAGTGTTTAAAAGTTTACTCCCAGAGCATCAGTCTTCTGCATTCCCATGTCAGACCCCTTGCAAGATTAGTAACTTAAGATTTCTGAGTGTAATATCTCACTGTGATCATTAAATTAGAGCTTCAACACTGTAAGTCATGTTTTGGTTTATGCTTTTTAAACATAGCTTGACTTTTTTAAAGAAAGTAAAATACACTATGAAACAAAGATAAGGAAAACTTGCACTATTCTCTTATGAAACATAATTATCTCCACACTTTAAAAAGAATCTTTTTTATAGAACAGAAGTTATAACTTATTATCTGTATTTTTGAATTCATGTGATTAACAATATAAGCTAACAACATGGTAGTTTTCTGCTAGAAATAATATAACTAGTCAGGGGAAATTTTCAGTACATGCTTATAATTAGAAATACTGTCTGTGACATATTCAGTCCCCTGTCTCATAATTTTTCTAGTGGAAAAATACCACTTTATTACTACGATTAGAATCAATATAAACATATTTTTCATGCAGTTTCCACCCTTTATGGGTCTTTTGGATTTCTGGTTTACTGTGTTGCTTGCTATATAGAAAATTTCAGAATATTTTCAGGGCCCTCAAGCAATATCAGAGCACCAGGTAAGATGTTCTCAGCAAGTCGCCTGTCAGAATTTACATGGTTGAACATTTGAAGGCTAAGGATTCTGAAGAACCACTCCAGCCAAACCTATAATAAAAGAATCAACAAATGCTTTAAACCTGAGCAAAACAGAATGGTTTGTTACCTTATATTACCTTGTATGCACCAAATAATGAGCCAATAATTTCCTATGTCTCTTGTTTATCTTGCATATTTTGAAATCACGAAAACCAATAAGGGTGCCATATGATACCCATATTAACTTCATTAAAAATATTTTGGCAATTTAATCTGAAGAAAGAGAATTATTGATAGAATTTTGTTTAGTCCTAAAACAAAGAAAAGAAAGAAACCTGAAAGTGAAAACATAAAATTACCAGCTTTTGTTCCTGATTTTGTATTTTTTTTTAAATATTAATCAGTCTTTAATGCTCCAAAAGCCTTTTTGCTTATTTTCTGTAGTGGTTCTGATAAGATTTAATGGAGAGCCTGTTCTCTAATTTCTCTCCCTGTGAGAAGTGCTCACTCTATTATTACCAAAACTCAGCATATGTCTCTTCACAGACTGTGGAGCAGTGACATTTCCATTTCAGCAGCTTTCCCTTTAAAAGAAATTTTGAAAAGTGCAACAGAAAAACATGAAGTAGATTCATAAATTAGTCTTCAGTTTGACTGCTCATTAGCATTTCAGTGAATATTATGGTATTTCAGTGCCACTGCTAGTCTCACTAGTCCTATATTTGAAGTGTTTTGTAATTTTTTATATTTTTTCAGGAAGTACTGTAAGTTCCAACTCTGTCCATCCCACTTAAAAGCACAGCATGATGTTCTACTGAAAGTAGAAGATTAATTTTCCTAGGATGTGCAAATGTTTTTTTCAGTCTGCTAAATAAAACTTTTATTCTAGATCATTACCACAGATACAAAAAGGTACAAGCTCAGTTATAAACTCAAATGTTGTCTTTGAAAGAGATTTTTTATTTATTTTCAGTAGTAGAAGTGTGGTTTCTTGCCTAAAATTTAGGGCATGGCGTTTACAGATTTAGAATTATTGACATCAGCACATAACTAAATGAGAAGTAATACAATAGATTTAAAGTAAGTTTATCACTACCTTGTACACAGAGGTATTAGAGTCAAAAGAATACATTAATAAACTTTCTGTATGACCAACCCCCTAATCTCCTTTTTGTTGAGGAAATACTGGCAGCCTCTTCAACTTAATGTCTATTAGGAAAAGATACATATGACCATAAACAGATGGCAAGGACATGCTGAGATCTTACTAACTGTATTCTGTTCTTTGTTGTAATGTCATATGGCTTATGACAGTGCTATAAAACCACTGTTAGTTGGAGGTAAAATTCTAATTGCAACTGCTCAGCAGCAATATTTTGTGAGGGAGGGATGATCTGGCGCAGAAGGCAAAAAGGCCCAAATACAGGAGATGGTTGAAGAGGAGAACTTTCCTTAATTTTTCTCTACAAAATAACTTTGCTGAGATGACACTGTGCATGATTTGTTTTGAATAAAGAAGAATCTTCTGACAGAAATCCATCCACTGATTTTTTTTTAACAGGGTAGGCTAAAGAGTTAATAATATGTCAATCCTGCTAGCTATGTGTAACTGTTAATAATCATTGATGAGTATTGAGTACAATACTTGTACAAAAATCAGTCTGTCTTGGTGACTTGTATATATAATGACTGGTATTTTTAGGTAATTCCAAATTTAGGTAATTCCTCTATTTAAGTAATTTCTGGTAATTTTAGGATTCCTATTAAAAATGTTCACTAACTTTCTGAAATAATGTTAAATCAGAAATGATGTGTTCTATGATTTCATCATACAGTGAAACATCAGCATTATGGGGTTTTGCCATAATGGGGTTTTGTTGAGAAATGCTGATTGAATAAAAGTCTACAAATTTTGAATTAACAGGAGAACCAGAGAAAGGGCTTAGGCAGCTGCTGTATTTGTATATCAGCATAATATTTGTGGGTTTTAATAAAATGAAAAAGTAAGAATTATCTTATGACTATAGGGAAGACAGAGTAGAGCTGGAATTGGTTTTCCAGGATGGCCACACATCTTCAGTCCTTGGAGGTTTTTTTAGATTCAGCTACAAAAAAGGTATAAATTACCTACTCAAATATTGACAGTCTTGTTTGAAGTCTGAGCTGGAACTGGGTGACCTCCAGAAGACCCTTCCAAGCAGTACTATTAGAGTTCTGTGGAGAAGGCAGCAGGGTTTTTCTGAGAAGCTTTTATTGGTTGCAAGCCTTAATAGAAGAAAATGCGCCACGAAATCATAGAGGTGACATAAAAATATGTTAATATTGAAATACACTGCAAAGAGAACATATTAGGCTGATTTATTTTAAAACTCAGCAATATCAGGCCATTTATCATGGAAGCAAGCAAGCGGAGAGTAAGCCTAATGCATTTCAAATACAACAGAATTTCTAAAGCTCATCACGGTATATTCATAGATTGCTTCCCTAAATGTAGTAGAAGCTCAAGGATTATTACAATATAATCTCATATATGAATACTTAATTGCATTCACTCATGTCTTCCAACAAACTCAAATACTTCTCTGTAAATATATTGTGTTCCTTTGACATACAGATATATTCTGCAAATATATGTTGATATTAAAATGAATCAAGGTACTGCTCAAAATCCTTCAAATTGAAACAATTTCAATGATCTTATCAGTCAAATTCAAAAAACACTAATCAGACATCATGGAAGACAATGTAAATTTTTTCCACCAATAGTTTGCAGGGCCAGATTGTCTTTTATTAATAACCCCTAGCTACAGGGATCAAGTAATATACTTGGCTCCTACAGACTTCCAGTAAATATGTTTCCAGCATAAGCATCTTAAAGAACATCCTCAAGTGACTTTCTAGAGCAAAAGAAATGTAGTGGTTTGGTAGTGGTTTTGTTGGGAATAGAGTTAAACTTATTCATAGTAGCTCATATAGTTCCATGTTTGGATATCTGCTGAAAAGAGTATTGACAGGTCAGAGATGATTCCATTATTGCTGGGCAGTGCTTGCACAGTATCCAGACCTTTTCTGCTTCTCACATATTGAACAAATGCACGTGCTGCTCCACCAGTGAGCAGAAGGTGTACACTAGAGGCTGGCAGGGACACAGCTGGACAAGTGACCCCAAGTGACCAAAGGAATATCCCGCCCTGTGTAAAACTCTGCTGAAAATCATGAGCTATGAGCAGAAGTAGGGAGGAGGTAAGTTTGCAATTATGATGCTTGTCTTCTCAAGTCCCTTTTTAAAGTGATGGAGCCCGTCTTTCCTGGAGGTGACTGAACCTGCGTATCTATGGGAAGTTGTAAATTAATTTATTATTTTGTTTGTCTTGTGAATACACCTTTGCTTTACCCGTAAAGCTCCTCTCACTTTAACCTTTCAAATAGCTTCTCTCAGCCTGCTGAGGGGAGTGAGTGGCTTTGTGGAGCTGAGTTGATATTTTGGGTTAAATCACAAAAGGTTTGACCTTTGGTAAAACATCATGTGTTAAAGGTCCTGTAAAGATCAGAAGTAGTCAGATGGGGAAAAGCAGCCCATTTCACTTCTCTGAACTGGTCATCTCTGCCTAAATTTATAGTAATGTAGAAATGGGTGACATTCAGAAGATATAATTTCTGTTCTGATGCAACATTTTAAACATGTTTACTTCTACTTTAATGGCAGCTTTCAATCTTTTTTAATTTTTTTTTTTTTTTGGCTCTAGTGAACATACCAAAGGGTAGTAAGTTTAAAATTAGGACAAAAGTAAATTTTCAACATCTATGTATTCAACTTTGGGTTGTCTTTTTTTGTCCTTTTTACACATCTTTGAAACTCTGATGCAAATCTGGATGAAAGAATGATAAACATAGCTAAAGAGACTCTGAGCATTGAGGACCACCATGGCTCCTTGGAAGAGTGAGAATGTAGGATGAAGACACAAAGTGCCACAATACCACTTTAGTTCTTAGCTGCTATCTCACATGCAAACATGTCTGCTTGTTCAGTTCTGGAGCTTCATATTGACAATGGGAGAAGTTCAAAAAGGATAATTCTTTGGGAAAGAAAAGACTCAGTAGAGTAGCCAGGAGATGCACCATGCAGCCAAATGACACACTGAACCAAATGATCATCTCTTCTAAGTAAACCCTGCATTGCTTATTTTCACTCCTGCCTTATCATGCTATCACAGATGTTAACACTTGAAGCAAAATGTGCCATTAACATATTATAATTAGAAGGTTTTTACAAGAGAAAAACTGTTTAGAGTCTTACTATGACTTTGAAGCTGATATTAAATGTTTCAATTTAAAATTAGTCATCCCAGAAATGATATAGTTATAAAATAATATTATTGGCTTTGTTGCAGAAAATACAAGGCAATATGGAAAGGTGTATAAGGCAATATGGAAAGGAAAAAAGTGTATTTTGAATGTCCTTGTCAGTTTGTGTGTGTCATGCTGGTCTTTAATTAATTAAGTGCTGTTTCTACTGAAGGACATCTACCTAATTTTCAAATAACTGCCTTAAAAGGCAGATTTTAAAAAGCACAATTTTGCTTCAAGTCTTGAAATTCTTTGGCACTTCATAAATCTTACTTTTTAAGCCTTTCATAGAATTCTGTAAAATTCATCACTCATATATTTTAAGTAAATTTGGGGCAACCACTCTGTTTAGAATATGACTGTAAATACACAGACAATAGCTCTGGAAAGTACTGATGCCTATGGCAAATTTAGGTCTGCATTAGTATTTGGAAATGCTATCTCCCCAGCACAGAAAGAGATTTAGGTGCTTATAAATAATATTTACTCCTTTACCTTCATTCTAAAATTCCTCTCACAATCGTTTACTCCTAAGGCAGTAGTGCTTGAAAATATAGGGTAACAATTCCTTCTTTAAAGCTATCAGACTGTTCCTAAGAAGCAATCCTATGAATTCCCTGCTAAGCAAAATTAACTTGACATCCACTATTCTGAAAACACTTTTTCTTTTTTTTTTTTTCCTGTGAATTGAAATATGTAGCATCTGCTTCAGTAAAGAAAAAAATATGCACCCTCAGTTCCTGAGTCAAAATGCCTCTGAAGGTAATTGCACAGGGCTTACAAAAATCTTTACAATACTGTCATTAAAAAAAAAAAAGAAAATCTTTCTTCTCATTGCTCTATGAACTGCAGTAGTCCAAACTCAGTTTTAGCGTATTGGAGTAACATGTTCTTTGTCATTTTTAGTGAATTGCACTTTTACTATAATACTTCTTTATTTGAATTTATTTATATTTTATTAAAATGAAAAGGACAGATATTCTTTATATAATCTGAGTAAAAGAAGACATCACTTAGGTTTTTACCAGGAGCTTTCACACTTAGAACAGTACAGTGCCAAAGTAGTGAAAAATTTTAAATTTTTCTGAAATTCAGAAGCTAGCAGGACTTGCTTTAGAAATGACTGAAAACTGAAAAATGAAATTCTGAAATTTCCATGGTGTATATTTAGATCTATACTAGGATATCTCTATATTCTCAGATTAACAAAGGACTAGAGCAGAACTTTTACAAAGCAGGTGCGTTCCTTTGTGTATGAATATTTCTGTCTGAATATGGTAAGGAAATTATATAAATTTCGTGAAAGGATGGGAAATGTGTTAAAATTGAACAATGTGTCACATTTTGCCTTGTTCAGATATAGTACTGGATGTCATAATAATAGTTGTGTTATCCTCTCTTCCTGTACATGGCCAGACCTGAACCCAAAATGATTATTACTTTTTGAAATTGAAGTTCAAGGATTAAAATGTATGCTTTATATTTAATATTAAAACTATAACATTCTAGAGTGAAATTACCTACCGTGTTGTGTTAAAGAGGGTATTGTGTGACACAGGATTTCTCCAATCTTACCTCACCTTATTGTGACATAAGATTGGAGAAAATTGCATGATTTTGGAAAATTTTTATTTTTGTGATCTTTTCACCACATCTGGAAATTGTGAATAAATATTCTGCTGGAATAGATTTTCTGCAGCTGGAAAATTTATTTAGGCACCCTCAAATAAAAGTTGCATTTATAAAAATGGAAGGATTATTTTTGTAGCCAAATTTCACAATTTTTTTTTTGTAAATTGGAAGAGCAATTTGTCATAAGACAGATAGTTCAATTACCCAGAGTTGGGATAATATTGATAAAGTGCTATAACACATGAATGAATCTTTTAAGAAAATTAGACTCAATATAGTCTTTTGAGATTTTCCTCACAAATAAAGAGAGTGGACAAATGCCAGTCATAGAAAAGCATTAGTAAATTCATTTATATTAATAAATTCTGTGTTTTAATCCTACATCATTTTGTGGTTGCAACATCAGAAGATATAAAGATGGGGGAATCAAAACATTGAGTATATTTAAATTGAACTATAATTCCTAAAAAAATCTCCTGGAAAAAAAATATCTGTAGAGATAAAATGCTTTTACAGACAGTTGTTACTGATAATTTATGACAGGAGAGGAATCTTTACAGTTGAAATAACTGCCAGAAAGCTGCCAAGCCCTCAAGTTTTATTAAATGCAACCCCAAAACCCCAGGTCCATCACTGTTTTTGCATATGATAACATAACATCTTGCTCTGAAAGCATCACAAAGCACCCAACAATGAATATGTATTTGAGAAATCATGGGAAAAATTCTGACCAGTTGCCATAAAATTAGAATTCAATCGCTAGAAAATCTGCAGACTGACAAATTTCATCAGAAATGGAGAAACAAAGCCAATGTTTAAGCTTTCTGTGTTTCTCACATTCTATCTTTACATGGTCAAAATACTTCAAAAGTGTAGAAGAAAACACAAGCCATTGAGGAAAATAGTAGATCAGCAGGTCTCATGCAAATACAACCCTGCAGAAATATAATTGGAATAATGCTAGTTCCTGGGTGGTGGGCTTAGAATTCCTACTCCAGAAGAATATAAAAAGTCTGAAACCAAGGAGGAAAGAGACACATTATGACTAGGAAAGTTTTGTTCATTGANGAAAGTTTTGGTCATTGAGCTAAATTACTCAGTTGGTTTTTCTTCTGTTTGAACAAAGTTATGTCAAGAAATTACAAGTGAGGTGGCTCTGGTAGATTTCTTGAAATAGAAATACCCAGGGGTGACAAGGAGTTGTTCCATTATTAAGCTGTGAAATTGCTTGAAATCTAGCCCATGATACATCAGGGAAAAGTCAGGCTTATTGGTCTGTTATCTTGGCTGAAATTTGCAAGTTAAAAAGACGGATTAGTAGAAGCATTAGATTGTTTTCAGGGTTACAATCTGCTGCAAGTTAGAACATGAGATAACTGTACAAGCATGTGTCATTCCTGCCTCTTTTGTCCTTCAGTTCTGTCCAGACTACTTCTGAGGTAAAAAGTGTCTCTGACTGTAGTTTTACTGAGGCCATCCTTTGCCCATGGTAACAGCAACGACATCTTCAACCCGAACCCTTATCTTGGCATCTGATTGTGAATGTGACAGCTATGTCAGTGAGGGCTTGGAAGAGAGATGGAAAAAAGACTTTCAAGGTTTTGCATCTTAAGTCCCACCATTACGTTCACATATCCTATAGTCTTTTGTAAGTGTATAGATAAGAAAAGCAAAATGAGATTACTCAAATTAATATTCTTGTAATTAATGTACATCACATCACACCAAACAGATTTGTGTCTTCTACTTTTTAAACCAAACCAATGAAATGCTAACCTGCATAATTTTGAAAGTCAGTGAAACATAGGCTGCTAAGTAACACGGATGTTTCTGCCCTTTGAGCTTTTCAGTGTTTATTTTCAAGTCCATAGCAATTAAGTACAGCTATATACTCAGACCTTTCTGCACAAAACCAACATTTTGATCAGTTTATCCATGATCTGCAGCAATAGATTTCTTAAATTTTGTTTTAAATCTTGAGAAAACAGATTTTTTTCTTTGTCTGTTGAATTACACATAGAAAAAACTTCCACTGTTTGTTCATCCAACACAATGAATATTCTCTTCCAGATTTTTTTTTTTTCTGGTGTAATGGGACTACATAGGTTAAAATTATTTTTTTTTTCCTCAGCTGTTACTTTCCTACTAGATGAAAAATCCTTATAATGTTTCTTTTTTATATAACAGACATAATTTCAGAAAAATATTATTTACCTGAAAACTAATTACATAATTTATGTTACCTACAGCATTCTTGTCTTACAAATTTCTTCTAAAAAGTCACTTCTATTGATAAACTTGAGAGAAACCACTACTAAAAAAAATAGATCAGTATCCTGAGGTGAAATTCAGTTGTTTGGCTGCCATCAATTTACACTTGCAGATAGAAAAGAATATATTTTTGATAAAAAAATTTTGCAACCTCATAAAAGTCAACTTTCTAAAGCATGGTAAATCAGCTGGTTACCATATATTGTATTTACATATCCTCTGTTACTTTTAAATTAATCTTTCTCCCCTATCCTTTCCCTTTTCTTATGCTCATTTCACATTTGATTTGCTTTTACTTTCATCATGAAGCCTACATCTTACCTCACTTTGTGTTGTTCCCAAGCTTACCTGCTCTCTTACTGAAGAATTCAGAAAAATTTAAAAGTACAGAAAGTGAAACACTTGGTATAGATAATAAACTTCACAGCAAAACCCCAAATAACAAGTAGAGAAGCCAAGTCTGTCCATCTACAGTGCTGTGTCTCCCACATTTCCCCAACACATTAATTTTTTCTCCTTTTTCTCAGAACAACTCTTAACCAGCCTTTTACACACCTCCTCACACTCTGACTCCTGCCTGTCCCCTTTTTTGGATGAGGCAGTGGCAGTGTGTTCTGTGACAGGTTTGAATCAATCAGTTTGTTTGCCAACTACTGCATGTGGCTGCTACCTTTTTCAGGTGATGACACAAGAGTCAGTCTTGATGGCAGCAATTACTTGAAGTTTTTTGAATTAATCCTTTGAGTTCCATAAGAGAGGGAAAAATTAATAATTTCCTTTCAGTGATGATTTTTAATTTTGTTATCAAGATGAGAGAGTATGATTGAACAAACCATACTGCTTTAGGAGGACAGGCTAGGAAGAAGAGTCCTCCACTGAGGAAGAATCTTGTTTTGTCAGTCAAAAGTAAATTAGCAACTACAATTTTGTTTTGGTTGGGGTTTTTTGGGGTTTTTTTTGGGGGGGTTGGGTTTTATTGTTGTTGTTGTTAGCATTTTTTGTTTGTTTGTTTGTTTGTTTAATTTAATTTAAGTTACTTTGACATGAAAGAGAGTTGCAGAAAGAATGAACTGGTGAAGGAATTGGAGACCTTCTGGGGACCAAATCAAAGCTAAAGCTTTCTGAATAGTTACTAACAGAAAGGTTTTTGCTAAACAGTATCAAATGTTCAATAAAAATTAGATGTCAGAAGGATAGGAACAAAAATCTGAATTTATTTGAGAAAGAAAAGACCTAACGCAGAGTAAAATGAAGAAGAAAAGAGAAGGCAAAAAACACTAGCATAGCAGTAGTTGAAGTAAAGGCCTGCTGACCCAGAAGCACCTTGTAAATAATAGATCTTTGGAACACTGATAGCCATTTACAAATCAACTTGGAAGAAAGTGACACTGAATAAATTAAAGATCTTCTAAGCAGGACAGGCAAGGCAAAAATTCACTTTTGAACAAAATGTGTGGTTTAGATGCATTTTCGTCTTTTCAATTGTAGTAAATTAGGCGTAACATAAAAAAATAAGGGGCTATGAATAAACATAATTGTTACTGGACACTCAGTAACAGTCAAAACTTAAGCTGGAATTGCAGGAAGCTGAAAAGGATTGGAGAGGAAATAAATCAAAGATACTACAGAATTTCTCCCATCTACCTGAACAAAGTGCCAGCAGAAACAGCTGCCTGACAATTTTATCCAGAAGGGATTACCTTGGGCAACATTACATGAACAGGAAGAAGCAAAAAAATATCTACTTATGAGTTTTTTAACACAGTCAAGGTTTTTATTGGAAAAAAATTACTTTAAAATAATTTTCTCATGGTTGGAAGAAAAGACATTTGTTAGATATTGGAAATACAGATCCAGGTCTTTAATTGTATGGTAAGCAAAATCAGATGGAGAGACTCATTGAGTCAACCTAAAGTCAAATCTGCAAGGATTCTCACTATGGATGCCACTGTCACCCTCAAGGAAATTATTCACATCCTGTTTGATAGATTTCATTCCACTTGGAAGAACTCCCCTATTGCAAAAGAACTCAATAAATTATTTTATTTCATTATTAAAAAAAAAAATAGTCTCTTTACCCAGATAAAAATAGGGAAGACTTTTTATGTATCTAAGTTTAGTTGAGTAAGAGCTGGGGTTCAGGAAAATCAGTTGGCAGATATTAGACAATTATTGAAAAGTGAAGTAGATTCTATTCCAACATGTAGAAGAGTGAGCAATATAAGAGATGTACAATGTTAAATGCAGAGAATGCAGACAATGGGACAGAAAAAGGGAGCCATCTCTAGTCTGATCCATAAAAAAAAAATCATTACTAGAGTATGATGAATCCTATGGACAGAAATGGTAGATACTGGCTTGTACAAGAGACGTTATTGCATGCAAGACAAATTTGCCATTTTTAAAAGAGTTTTAACCATAAGGTCAAATTACCCACACAAATTTTCCAGGGAAGGTATGTATTCCTGCACATTTTGTCTCCTAGCATCTGTCCTTCAAAAAATATTTCTTAAGCAGTCTATAAATATAGCCGCAGCCTGTAACCTGGTGTCAGCAGACTCCTAGAAGTCTGCAGGGTACTTCCAGTTATAAGTTTTTCTTGACAAAGGCTTAAAAAAACCAACCACATGCTTCTTTAGCATACTAAGTTCTGCTGGTGTGCTTAGTGGATCTTAGTCAAATGATATATA
Organism: Illadopsis cleaveri; assembly: GCA_013399915.1. Classification (NCBI taxonomy): domain Eukaryota; kingdom Metazoa; phylum Chordata; class Aves; order Passeriformes; family Timaliidae; genus Illadopsis; species Illadopsis cleaveri. The sequence continues at coordinate 4,312 of VXBB01003571.1, read as the reverse complement.
AGATTTTTGGCCTCAGGTATTTTTTTGCTTTGATTTCCATCCCTTCTGATTGTTCATTGCAAGTTTTTAGAGAGGTAAAGCGTTGCATGAAATGTTTTCAAAGCTGGTGGTTTTATATCTTTTGCCAACATCATAATAAAAATACATTTCTGGGGGCATGTGTTCCTCTAAAATATTTTTACATCAATTTGAATTACTCACAGAGTTGAATTTTTCAGTATTGATTACAGTATGGTACATAATTGAGAAGTTTATGGTTTTATTATATTAACATAACTATAGGTACCTCTGTTCCAGAATAATTACAGTGGAAAAAGCAAATACAATTGATACACTGAATTAGAGAAAAAAGCAAACTAATATGTTATTATATTAATACTTAATGGAAAAAGAAATGCCAATTTCAAACTTCAAGCTAGAAAATATTGGAGAAGTGAATGGCTTCCAGAGTTCAAGAAATGTTTGGACAATGCTTTCATCCAGGTGTGATTGTTGGGCTGTTTTGTGCAGGGCCAGGAGCTGGACATTGGGTGATCCTTGTGGGTCCCTTCCAATTCAGGATTTCCTGTGATTCTATGATCCTGAAGGCATGTAGCCAGGTAGACTGCTTGGACGGGGTTTATTAAAGTGTCTACTCAGTTTTAGTACTGTCACTCTTGAACTCTAATTTGGTATTGCCCATCCTTGGTTGGTAAAGTTCTGGGAGTAACAGGGTTAACACTGCTATTTCTAACAGGGTTAAAATGTTATTTCATGTGGCCAAATATGGTTTCCCCTCAGCTCAGTGAACTCAGTTTCTCTGGGTTGAACAATTTCAGTTCCTAACACACTGGAATGTATACAGGTCTGTAACCTGTCATATTACTATCCTCCTAACTAAGTTTACTAAGTTTCGCATTGTTTAGATTGTTGAAAAATAAATTGGAAACCACATGGCCTTTCCAGTTAATAAAGTTTCAGGTAATTTTTTGGCATGCAGTTTAGTAGAGAAATTATGGATATGAGTGAGACTTCAAGAATTATGCAATTACTCCACACCATTTAAAAAAATCCATGTATAAGACATGCAAAAAAGTGATAATCTGAGGTATAAATTGAATTAGGTGTTAATGAAGTCTGATGGATTTTGCCATTCTGCCATTCTGATGCCTTCAAAAGAAGCAGTACTTCTAGCTGTATGATTCCTCCTATAAAATGGTGGATGTTTTAGGCAGAAAGCATGAGAAAACTCTGGAAGAAATACAAGCACTGAAACCAAAGGGAATATTTTCTTTCAACATAACTATTAGTCAGATCAACAAAAATAGCTATGTTATCCTTTTCTTTCTTTACTAACATGGTAGCAGATGTTCACACAAAGATGCAATAGAAACGTGGCTGCAGTATAACAGCCAGGTTGAACAAAAAGAACAACTATTTCTTATTATTTTAATATTTCCCAGTCATCCTTTGATTATCAGGAAATGGAGATGACTTTCCGTTTCTTTGTAGTTAGTATGAAACATTTAGGTCTCCATTTCTTTCGTAGAGCTGTACTGAATTTTTAATGTTAAGAATTCATGTCACGGTTGTAAACATGTATGAGCTATAAAGAGAACTTTTAACTTACAGTAAGCGCCATTAGAACACTTAAAGTATCATATTGCTAGTGTTTATAGTCAATACCGTCAAGTCGAAAAATTTAAACAAGGAAAATAAAATGGAACAACTTAAAAGGAAATTAACATGTGACTGTGTTTAGCAGTCTCTACAAGTACAGCTGGGTGACATTTTCAGTGACAAGAACATGACCAATCCGATAGTTTACTCAGTTGTACTGAAAAAAGTCTTCATTTGTTACAGAAGGGTAAGTCTATCCTCTCAAGACTGATCCTGCTTCTGGTGCTTTGGTGTTGGATATGAACCTCTGTACTCTTATGTTTTTTCATATTTCCCTGTTTTCCTTAGCCATTGAATTGTAGTGGCACAAATACATTAACAAAAAGCATTTCAGTAAGAAAATATATACTCTTTGTACAGACTGTATGTTGCAGTTGTTATAGGATCTGTAACTTAATTACTCTAATGTTTTATGATTATCCCTTAGGCATCAGCCTCCTGTCTTTTGCTGTTTTCCCTGTAGATAATCCAGCTGGCGCGTGTAAGTAGAATACATCAGCAATAAAAATTGAGAAAGGAAATTACAGTATTTATGCTATGTACGGGTATAGTAAACCTATCTTCCACCTTCCTTTCATTTCAGACTTCAAATTCCCTCTTTCCTCTGCTACATTCCACAAAATACTCTATCCTGCTTGTAATTTCTGACTCCTGGCAAACTCATCCCTCACAACTCTCTCTGTCACAACTCTGTCAGGTGACAGAGCACAGAATTCAAGATTTTTTTTCTCTCCATGATAACTTTTTACCATGCTTACATACAACACAAGGGCAGTAACTTCTGCAGTTTAACAGGAAAATTTGTAACAAACAGGAGGTATTTTGACCATACACAATTGAACATCTTTCACTAGTGCAGTAAAATTTAACACCTAGTATCTAAAGACATAAGGCATATAATAATAAGCAATTGCAAAAAAAATACATTTTAGAAAGTACACTAAACATCTGTATTTAAAATTGCATTTCTGCACAGATTACTCTCTTTGCAATATTTTTTTTTCCTTTAAAATCTGATGGCTTTCACAGACCTAACACCTTAACTGTGTGCTAGAGTAGGACAGTAACACTTTCTGTTAATGAATTGTATTGAATGCTCAGAGGAAGAATGGAACATTGTCCATATAATTGTGCATTGAATCTTGGAAAAGCTTCATTAAAGCACTTATAATTCTTTTGAAACCATGCAGTCAGTTTATTCTTTGTATGTCAATGAATTTGTGGACTTCAGATAAGAAATTAAGATTTCACTGGCATGCAATGGAATCAATACTACTTTAAAAAAATTAAATCTTTGTCAAACCATTTCTTTCTGGTTATAGTATACCACACAACTGTTGAAATGAACTTAATTTATCTGAAAATGTCCCTTATAGGAATTCAAATAGTTCCACTGTATCAACCCACACCAAAGTACTCTAGATTAAGACTTTTTCAGAAAGAGACTAAAACATGAGGCGAGGGGGAGTGAGGGACAATCTGCATTTTAAAAGTATTAACAGTCCATATGCCTCCTTCGTTGCTTTGGAGGGTAAAAAATGCACTCAGAAAGGCATAGCTGTGACAGCATCCTAGCTGTGCCTGGAGTAAATTTTTCCTCCTTGAAACAAGATATTTACACCCCAGCAAAGGTAAAATAAAATATAAACGTTAGTAGATGCTGAAGAGAAACTTATGGGGATGGCAACTCTTAGGACAATCTAAACACATACCAAAAAATGTGCAGTTAAATATCCAGTTTGGAGTTGTTACAGCTAATGCACAATGCCTGAAAAATTTCTTAGGATTCAAAACAATAAACAAAACTCCCTGTTGTCTATTTGTATTATGTTAGAGCAACAACATACTTATAGATGCATGTTATTTGCAAGAGATGCTTTAGTTCTGCTTTTAAAGAAATTCCACAAAAGATTATCAAAAATATTGTGGAGAGCACAAAGAAAATGTCTTAGTACAAGGAAGTCTGTTTTTTGTAACCTCTTTTGTCTGCAAATCTCTACTATTCTCTAAAAAAAAAAAAAAATTCAGAAGC
>VXBB01003565.1:9322-22537 GCA_013399915.1 Illadopsis cleaveri | reverse complement strand
TGAGCCTCCTTTTCTCCAGCCTAGACAGCCCCAGCTTCCTTACCTGCTCCTTACAGGATCTGTGCACCAGACCCTTTACCTGCGCTGTTCCTTTTCTCTGGACATGCTCAGAGTCCTCCCTGCAGTGAGTGAGGCGCCCAAAACTGAACACAGATTTCAAGGTGTGGCCTCCAAAGTGTTGAGTACAGAGGACAACCCCTCTCCTGGCCCTGTCATCCATGCTATTTGATACAGGCCAGAATGTCAAGCAGAAGTACCTGTCAGTGGTATACAGCAAATTTTAAGCTGGAGAGATGAACCTAATTAATTTTAGGCTTTCTAAACATACTAGAACCATCATTCCTTCCAGTTCTGAGATCAACAGAACTTGTACATAACTGAATTTCCCTTGAGGAAAATAATGAAAAACAGTTGTACAAAATATATTGACAACAAGCAGGCAGGTCAGACGGTTCAGCTACATGAAATGTTTTGCATATAAATAAGAATGAATGTGTATAAATAAGAATGAAGATAAGTTTCTCCCCCAGTTTTCAAATTATTTAATTGGTGGGGAGGGCAGGGTGGAGGGAGAAGCTTTATTCTGATAACAGAAAAATTACATTTCTATTTCTGCCAAGGTTGAGAAGTAGTAGGGTTAAATTTCAGCAAGGAATATTTAGATTATGTACTTATGGTAAAATTTAACTCAGAAGAGTTACACATAGGCAATGTGCTCCTCTGTGTCAAGCATTATCATTCTTGTCATGTGTTTGTCTGCATTTTCCTTAAATAACCCTACATTGAAGAAGGATGTCAATTAACAGTCTACCGTACCCTCATTTTCTAAGAAATCAGTCACAATCAGTAATTAGTATTATTTTGAATTTTATTGAATCTTTTACTGTTACTTTCAGATGAAATCTCAACAATAATTTGTTACATTACTGAAGAGGAGGAATTTTCTTATTCTAAAAAGAAAACTTTTCTGAGCAAGTGATTATACCGCAAGTATTTTTTATTCTGAAGCCCAAATGTGAGGATGTGAGGTAGCAAAGGAAGAATACCACTAAGTCCTCGCTTTTACATGAAAGGAAAAGGAAGGGAGAAATTGCCGTGTAAATGAAGGAAGGTTTGTGCTACAACCGTGGTGTAGGGTTTGGAATACACCTTCTATCTTCTGTTCTATTCCTCCTGGGACTTCTACACTTGTCACGGTTTTGGATGATCTAACGTTGACGCCTAGTGGTGGGCAAGTAGATTGCAGAGAGGGACCTTGCCCGGCTCACACACACACATATTTTATCGAGACAAAGGAATGTCACCCTAAAATTTAAACCCAGCCATTAAAACCGTAAGACTTGTGGAGCTAAGCAGAGTAATGTTAAGAATAACTGCATAGTCACACGAGAAACTAAATGCCTCATCTTTTATACTAAAATATTTAAGTCTGAAGCATTCTATTTGCAGTGTTTCTCTTTACTGTGTAGTATAGACTGCATGGATGAGGAGGCTGGGGATAGAGTGCTGTTGCTAAACATTATAACTAGACTGATATTTGAATTTGTCTTCAGATCTTAAACCCTATGTTTATTTTGGGGTAATAGAAAAGTTTATTCAAACAAAAGTTAAAGGGTTTTATTATTTTATGTCAGCAACAACTAGGGTAAGGCCATGCACAACTGAATTTCTATTCAGCTGCTTCTGTGGGAACACTTTAGTGATTGCTGGTTACTACTTCGTGTTTGAGTCTGTGTGATTCATTAATGATAATGCCTTCATCTTGTTTTTGTTGGGTGTATTACCTTTGCAGTTATGTTATTGACCTTGGTCATATTATGTCCTCATTTGTGCCAACTAGTCAAGATATTCTTGGAGTACTAGCACCAACTACAGGAATTTTTGAGTGTCCTTTTTATCCAGAAAATATTCTGTTTAGGTAAGAAGACCTGCCAAACGATTCAGGATACAACTGTGAAAGTAATTGCTACAGCTTTCCTTCTATGGTCCTTTTAGCTATCACATTCAATGAGTGTTGGATGTATGTATTTCTGCTCCTTTTACTCTCCAGAGTTAACACAGTAATTTCAAAACATTGCTTTAGAAGATTTATATTACATGAACATTACATTAAATGAAAAACACTTTCCAATTCAAGCAGCCCAATTACTGTGTATGCTGAACTATTATTCATTTAAGTTTGGGATGGGGGAGAGGGGTGGTGCAGAAGCAAGGTATTTGAACCTGAGTGCTCCTATTAGAATGTAGTTTAATTCCATTTAGAGCTAACAGTTTCTGTCTCCTGACTTTTTGGGAGAGTGGGCTCTAGTAGACTTGCTAAAGCCCTGAAGTATGTTTACAACTTCCAGTTAGATAAAGTTAATGGAAGCAAGCTGGAGACACTGAAAGGAGGAGGAGGGGAAACAAAAAAGCAAAGGGTCACAACAGTAGATGTGAGTTCTATTTTTCCTGCCATATAATTGAAGTAATTAAAAGAAAAATTATGTTCAGGGGACTTGAGAAAAATTCAAAGTTATAAAAGCAGCCTGAATAACTTTCCTTAACAAAAGTTACTGATGTTTTACATCACCAAAAAAGATTAGGTATCCTGTTACATAATACAGGAGTATATTCTGCAAGATATGTATCAAGTTTCAACCTACACCAAGCGAATCTCAGGAGCAGGCTGCCCATGGATGTGGTGGGTGGAGTTACCATCCCTGGTGGCATTCCAAGAAACAGCTGGATGTGGCATGCTCTAGTTGACAAGGTGATCAATAAAAGTTTGGATTTCATGATCTTGGAGGTCTTTTCTAAACCTAAATGATTCTATGTTGAATCCTACTATCAGAAATTAAAGATTTTATATTAATTTATTTGCTATACAGAAAACACATGTTCCCTTCTTGGCCAAAGAGAATCCTGTTTACTCTGTGTGTTCTAGAAAACTTAATTTCTCTCATGGTCATTGACAAACTAGGACAGAGTAGCAAACTATTAATATATGCTGATAATTTCAGTAGGATTTTGGAAAACATTACTTTGATTTGTAAGGTCTACCTCTGAAAAATGCATACTCCACACATTTCAGAAATCAGTGTTGCAAACAACTTTTGTTTCACTAACATATGAATGAAAAAAACTGAAGAGACATATGTCTTTATGGTAATTTGACATTTAAATACAATCTTAACTTGTTTTAACACTGTCTATATTTTTCTTCCATAACCCACAGCTTTTAACTGTTCAAAACCACAAATTGTGCTTTGGACTATGATTTAAACAAGACATCAAAGCTGTCACAGACTTAATTTTGGAGCTGTATGAGGTTCAGAATGCAGAGAAGAAGATAATCTTTCCCACTTGTGCCTCACACAGAAAACACTCATTTTGTCTTTGCTGTTGCCAAGGCCACTAAACCTGACGGAGTTTGGCCTGTTTTAAAGAAAAACATGGCTGTAGCCACAAAGTGTGGCTTGCTCCTAACACAGCCTGTGTTGATTAAAAAAAAGGTGTCTTTTAAAATACCATTAATGGAAATGGGAGGGGGATTTATATTTACTGAAGAAATATGGATTAAAGAATTTTAAAGAATTTGTTTTAAAGTTTACCTTTTAATTGTACATTTAAAATAATGTGTTCTTATTTCCCATCTGATGTTTGCCTGTGAGTTAGTTTTTTGACAGCTACAAGAATCAGGTGTATTTAGAAGAATGTACATAGCTACATTGCTGTCCAGTTGGTATTTTCTTAAGATTTTTTTTTTTTTTTAATTTAGCATTTACAATGATAGCTTATAAAATCTGAAAGATTTAAAAATAACAAGTTAGGCGTTTTTAGGGTGCTAGATATTTTTATATTCTTGTTTGGAGCTATGTAGTTGAAAGACTAGGGCATGTCATTCATGCTTTTTAGAAGCAGCTTTGTAGTCTTGATAGACCAAGTCTTTGGATGTTCTAATAGTAATTACAAAATATTAATTATTGGTAACTCTTGCATATTGCTACCTTTTTGTTCAAAAGCTTTACAATAACACTTTTCTCAAAGAGCAAGGCACTTAATAAATGTTCTTAGCATTCACTGCCATGGGAGCTGAAAAATTATCCACAGGTACCTGTGATCAACTAGGCCACAAATTCCTCCAAGTCACTAACATAATTTGCTTTTTACACTTTGCATTTCCCCTGCCATAAAGCTTCATGGGTAGTTTTCCCTGGCTTAGAGAGCACTAGAAGTCAATCTTTAGATGATTTCCAGCCATTTTCTTACCTCCTACATTTTCTGCCCAACTACAAACCCCTTCACTAAAGATGGCAACACCACTAATAGCATAGACAGTTTTCCTTCACTGGTCAACAATTCTCAGACAAAATAATAAAGACATGAAGGCAATTTTGAAAGCTGTTCTTACCATGCAAAACTCATGGAGGTTACTGCTACTTGATCAGCTTGCCCAGCAACAATGGTGAGTACAGCATGTTAGTAGAACAGCCTCATAATAGTGCTAATTAACCTCAAAAGATGTGCTGAGGTTCTCCTATACTTAAGTACATGAAAATGCCATTTTTCTAAGGGAAAATAATATAGCAATGATTTTTACTATCAGTATAAAAGAGCAATTTCTGTGCAGCACAGAAAAGTTCTACTGACTTTTCAGTTTGAGTACTGCTTTTGTGTATGCCACCAGGTGACAGCTCTCACCGCTCAGTCCTGGGAAAAGCACACATTGACCTTTCCCTGCTCATAAAAGATGTTTGCAGTTTCACATATTAAACAATATGGATACCTTTTTTTTCAGCAGTACAGAAAAAGTAGTGTTTCCACAAGAAAACCGTCTGTAATGTTTGACTCATCTACTTTTTCTTTAGTGTTGGAAAAGCAGGTGAAGCCCCTTCCTAACAATGCTTTTATGTTTTGAAGGAAATGAAGGACACTGACCTATAACACTGTGTCCATACTAGTGAATGGCAGTTCTCTGTGCTGAGGGAACAGTGAAGAACACCCTGGGATGAGGTACAGGACACAGAGCCACTTGCTGAATGAGGCAGCCAAAGATGGGTGGCAGAAAGCACTGACTACAACAGCCCATCTGTGTGAATATCACCCATGTTCCCAACATGTTATTTGAACCCTCCTTTAGAAGTACTGATGCCATGCTAAGTCTTCAAAGCTACTGTCCTAAATTAACCATTGTTGCTCAGAGAATAATTCAAAAGCATTTATTGTCATAAGATCTATAGATCGTGGAGTTTTACTTTAAAAATTCCAGTCACATGAAAAGACATAAACAAAATACTTTTCTAGGGTAGCAGATTTATTAGAAGAAAGCATATGAAATGCCCAAATGCCAGGACTGCTTGATCCATTGTTGAGCCCCCTGAAACTTCCAGAAAAATATGTTTAAACTTTTAGAGGTTTCCTCTGAGAGTCAAGAATTGCTGTTTATGTGACTAGGACATTTGCACCATGACTGCACGAGCCTGGCTTTGCTGGAGTAGGGGTTTTGCACATAGTGAGACTTTTACCATTGCAGGACCCATCAGCACAATATTGCTTTATTGTCACACTCCACAACCATCAAAAGCATACATGAAGGCATGTACCAAGACAAACCTCTGCACATAGTTCTCAATCTCCTTGATGCAACAGTGAGTGAACATGCACAAAGATAAAAAAAACACTTGGAGACATCCAGCAAAAAGAGAATTCCATTTTTTTTGCTTACTAATGTCCTACTTCATGCCTGTTCTGACAGTCACATGTTTCAGCCTTTGATGTACCATGACAAGTTAAAAAAAAAAACGAAAAAACTTAAGACATTCTTTTACTTCTTGTGGGAGAAGACTTAAAACAAATTTACTCTTCCCTTGGGGTATTACAAGAATACTTGGAATTCTCGTTTCAGATTCACCATGAAGACAACCAAATCCAAATTATAAAATCTTGTGTTGTCAGTGAACTTCAGATTCTTGTAGCCACAAAAGCAAAAATTGTGACCAAGATCATAGTTGCACAGATTAGATAAAGCTTCATCTCCTAGGTGATGCATAGATGCACTTGCATACACTGGGCAAAAAATTCCCAAGTCCACAGGTAAGAATAATTTTGTAAAATGCTAAAGATAACAAACAGCTAATGGCATACATACACAATCTTTGTGATGAGAAAAAGAAGTTTAAAAATATTTCATAAGTATTGGGTTATTCTAAGTGCAAGTACAGGCTTGGTAGAGAATACATTGAGAGCACCCCTGAACAGGACTTGGAGGTGCTGGTGGATGAGAAGCTGGAGATGACCCAGCCATGTGCACTTGCAGCCCAGAAATCCAAATGTTTCCTGGGCTGCATGCAAAGCAGCTGGGCAGCAGGAGTGGGAGGGGATTCTGGCCCTCTATTCCAGTTTCATGAGACTGCACATGGCGCGCTGTGCCAGCTCTGTGGCTCTCAATTGAAGAAATGGACTTGTTGGAGATGGTCCAGAGGAAGGCCAGGAAGATGGTCTGAGGGCCAAAGAAGCTCTTTTATGAAGACAGGTTTGGGACATTAAGCCTGGGAAGGGAAGATTCTGGGGAGATGATGTAGCAGCCTTGTGTACCTAAAGGAGGCCTACAAAAAAGCTGGGGAAGAACTTTTGACAAGAGCGTGTAGTGACAGGAAAAGGAGGGAATGGCTTCAGACTAAGAGAGCAGGTTTAGATTGAGATATCAGAAGAAATTCTTCCTTGTGAGAATAGTGAATCACTGCGATAGGCTGCCCAGGGAAATTTTGCATACCCCATCCCTGGAGCTGTTCAAGGCCAGGTTAGATGGGACTCTGAGCAACCTGGTCTACTGGAAAGTGTCCCTGCCCACAGCAGGGGAACTGGAACTAGGCCATCTGTAAGGTCCCTTTCAATCCAAACCATTCCATGATTCTATCATCTGGCAACATCATTATGTCTTTTTCAATACAGCAACAGAAGAAAAAAAAAAAACAGCCATAAAACTCCCACACCCCCAGAAAAACAACGTAAAAAAGAACTTACACATGTTAATCCAGTTACTAAAACCTTGTTTTAAAACAACAAACCAAAGGTAAATTCTAAAATCTGTAATTCTGTTTTCCTGATATGGCTGCAATAGAAGTTTGAGCATGTGTTCTCAGAGGCAGAATTTGACTTGATCTATGAAATTCTGAGTAATGGTATTATCTGTTAATTAAGGCAGTACATAAAGAAAGCAAGCAATAATCACATTTCATTCAAATAAAATTCAGGTTCACTTTATTCAAGATTAAGAAGGGGGGGTAGTTGGGGGTGGAAACCAAGAGAGCCATGCCATGAAAGCCGTGCAGCTGAACCAAAAGGAAGTGCAACAATCAGACTTATGAATGTTTGAGGAATTTCTTAGAGGTAATTGTAACCCTTAGCAAACTGAGCATCCAAATGACATTTCTCAAATGTATTAAGTTTACATAACAGTCGTATAGAAGAGGAGCGGTTCTTCAGCATTTCAGTAAACACCAAGATACAATTTTAAACACCACAGTGGGCAGAACTAAATGCCTACATTTTAATTTTTATCAAGATCCCCTTTTCTAGTTGCATATACACTTTCAATAAAAACTAACATACCTATTCAGCCTTCTTGTTGAAAAAAATATGCATATTGCAATAAGGAGTGAGGCATAGCAGAGTAGACAAGTCACACAACCTGCAGTAACCCAAAAAATTACACTATGGCACAGGTCTAAATACCTTCCTCTTCACCCTGGGGTGATACATAGTTAAAGGAGACAACTGGTGTTTGCCAAGAAATGGCAAAATTTTTTCATTAGTGTATGGAGAAATCTTTATTTGAAAAAAAAAAGGTCAAAACACACAAATTACGGACTAGAAAAGGGACCTATAGAAAATCATACTTTCATTACAAGTGAAAAACAAGGGACGTTGAAGAGAAGTCCCACATTGACTTCCGAACATTTCAGACCCTGTCTTAAGGCTTTTAGTTAGAAGATCAAAATACTTTATAGCTTATAAGAAAAATGCTATTTTGGGGGAATTGTTACATTTTCAAAAACATGAGCTGCTAAATCACAAATATGTACATATAAAATAAATCCTTCAACATTAAGAGTTAAATCGCTTTAATATTACAGAAGAGCCAGCTGAGATTTGAGAATGAGTTTGCTGGCAAAATAAATGTAAGAAATAATTAAAATAGAGGCTCTGTGGAGAGAAATATTTAGAACCACGTAAATGGAAAAGCTACACACAAATGGGAATGTACAAAGTACACACAAGATGTATTGTAAGTGAATTTTCAGCAGGTACTCTGTAAATGCTGGGGAAGCAGAGGAGATCACACACTTACCAAGAACATTATGAGGCTAGTAAATGAACTATCATGCTGAAGACAGAAATGACAGATGAAAAATAAGCTACAGATAAAGAATAGTACTCAGTGCACATAAAACCACTATTTATCTAAGGCAAAATATGGAAGTTTGGCATGATATAACCTGAGTTAATACTCTTGGTATGTACTTGGTGTACAAAATGATTAGAGTAACACCATCATTGTAATAGTTTTGCATCCCCTTATAATATTTTGACTCCATTTACAATTTATGGGGAAAACGGCACGATTACCTGTATTTTGTAACCTCCTAAATGGTTACTCAACACCAAAGCCAAGACTTACAGTAAATTAAGTATCTGCAACTATAGGTTACATGCTAGTTGTTTTAGATTTACAATAACGGAACAATTTGGATACTTCAAGCATCACCAGTAATGTTAAGAGTTCTATCCTGTAGCTACAAATATTCCAAAATATTGTTTGGAAATCCTATTTTGGCAGTAGGTGCTTTCCATATGTACAAGATATTTTGAATACTTTGATATGGGAATTTATGGAAACCTTCATATAACACTGCATTGTTTCATGTACTTTTTGTATCAACTGCAGTAAACAGCCATTCAACTATACTATGACTACTATGTCTAAGAAATAAACAGAATTGCAGACAATCAAGCTAATAAAATGCTGCTGTCTGGGTATGAAACAAAGAAGTTTCATTGGGTAAGAAAAGTTAAGAAAAGCAACTGGGACATATATTTATTATTTAAGTTCGACTTCACTAGTCACTTGCGTAGCACACAATATTGTGTAATTCAAGGCATTTATATTTGGTATGCAACAGTGCACTTATAACCCCATAAACTCCTTCTTGAGTTGCAAGACTGTTACTAACTTCTATTTAAAATAATAGGCTTTTATTAATATTTTTAGTGCAGAGTTAATTCTCCCCAATACACATTTTTGTAAACTGTTATATTTTTTGTAATAATTGATAGAGGTGCTGCAACGTTTACTTGAGTAGGAAGGATATAAAAAGGTTTACACTAAAAGCAATACTGTACTGTAAATTAATTGTGATCTGGTCCATTCATTTACAAAAAGCCCTAGTATTGTCAACTAAGCAGCCACCTGTGACCTAAATTCAAATTCTCTGATCAGTAGCCTCCTTCTTATATTTTGAGTTGCAACATTAGTGATTAACTTAACATTTCCTTTGACAAAGAAATTTGTATTTCAACACAGCCTCAAGTCACATTAAAACCAAAACATAAAGTAAGTACTGATTTTCACAATCAAATCAAAACTGCAAGATTTGCTCCAAACAGTATCATAAGAATTATTCCAGAGTTCAATTTCAGTATCAAAGGTTAAGACAAACTCACTTTATACTGCTTATATAAAAAATGAAATCTGAAATCCTTACATTAAAAAATCAAGCAAACCAAGACAAAACTTGGCATATTTTTTTATCATTACATAATTTTTTTAAGCTAACATGTATACTTTTCTGATATAGACTGTTGTGACCATAATAAATAATTGAATAAATCTTCCTTTCATCCTGTTTTTGCTTTTGTTGATGATATTCAAACAGTTCTGCTTGGGAAAGAGGAATTAAAAGGTAACTGTTCTGTATTCTTCATATCTTGCTGCTTCTCCATTCACTACAATTTTGGCTGATTTTCTCGCACTTCTTCTAGTTTAGAAAGGATCCACTGTGTGAAGAAAAAAGTAAAAATTAGAATCAAAAAGACAAAAGGAACCTAAACTGATGAGGAGATGCAAAAGCAATTTGAACTACTGAGAGAACGCAACTTTTGCAAGCTGTCTCAAACCATGATCCCACAGAACCACACCCCACTGAAATATACAAAAGATCATTAATTTTTTGTGAAAATTACTAGCTACACTAGTTAAAAACACGGCAGAACTTTGACAAGTAGCTACTTTATAGTTCTAGTAGCATATCTGAACTGTTCCTACTATCTGTTGTGGTCAAAACTCGTCATGTCAAAATGAAGAAGTTATGTAGAAAATGTGTATAACAATAGCAGCAGTATCATATATCAAATAAACTGCTGGTATTTTTGTAAGGATTTTCTTCATTTTTCAAAAACACCTGTATTTTGAAGAACAGAGCAGTAACACCCCACCCCTGCCCACCACCTGGAACAAAACTAGGAGTAATTTACAAATACTTTTCTTCTATTAAAATGTACTATTTTAATTCATATTCTATATTATTTAGTTTTTGTTAGCATTACTGTTTAATCAATCTTCTGTCAGACTACTGTAATTCAGGAGATTTATAGTAGACAAAAGTAGAGATTTCAATAGAGAAAAGTCTGGTGTTGGAATTGAGTATTTTTGAAATTCAGTGCTGAGTAGATTATTGCTATTTCCATGTCTGTAATGGGTATGTGGAAACACTGTTAGGTTTCCACAGGTTAATAGTATTTATGTTACATTTTTAAAGTCAAATTTACCACTATAATTTTAACTGTATATTGACTTTACCTTAGCATCCTCTGGACTTCTAAAATTAATAATTTTTCCAAATTCTTTGGCATGGAAGACAGACTTAACTCGTTCCTACAAAAAGCCCAAAACCAAAACAGTAATTCAAAATTGAAGTGAGTTATTTCAGGCTTTAAGACTACAATGCTATTTACTATCAAGGCAGCTATAATGGTCCAAACAGCCACGTGTACCAAGAACAGTCATCTGAGTATGTTTGCCTCACATGCACATACCCTGAGAGACCATTTTCTGCATGAAAGCACAGTAGAGTGAACACTCTAGCAGTAACAGACTCCCCTTTTTACCGTGGAGTCCCTGGATAAGGGTGTATAAACGTGTGTAGGAATGGAAGGCAGAAAATGTACGTGTGGTAATAAAAGCCATTAATCCCCAAGGTTTTAATTTGTACTTCTCCTTCAAGTCATTACTTGAGTGGACATTCCACCAATACTGACTTGCAAGTAGTGGACTTAGGTAGTGAAAACACCAACTTAGGCTTCAGAAAGAAAAACATTAGGAGTTATTTGTAAAATATAGTTTTCAACCACAGATTTCAATAAAGACCATACTGCAGACATGTTAATGGATTCTGAAATGACTGCTGTGTAGGGGTAAAGATGGATATGTTATTCAGCATTGTCTGAAATGGCAGAAACGCTAAGAATTATTTCATCCTGTAAAAGTTCACTTGCAGTCAGAAATCCAGTTTGGAGGATTCCAAACCAATATCGCTCTGCCTTTCATGCTCTCTCCAATAGAAACAAATAATCTGAGTGAGAAACTGAATGACGTTGCGCATCATCAAGACTGTCCTGACAACCAATATGTGTAATTACACACATGAAACTTATTAAAAACAGAAACAAATCACTGGCAGAAAAATCTGTAGTTTATTCAATTTATAGTTTGTTCAAAATGAAAAGTTCAATAAAGTTCAGTTAACATACCAATAAGAATTCAAGAATTTTTTTTTAAGCAACTGCCTCTGCAAATAGTCATTGCTGGTCATTTTTCTCCTTATGTCCTTTGCCAGCTTACTAGGGAAAGGAATTCTAAGGAATTTTTTTTAAGGAAAAATTGCAACTAAGAGCAACATTCTTCAATTTGTATTGAGAGGGAAAAATATACGTCATTATGGTCATTTTTGAAGACAATATAACATTACTATTTGCCCCAGAGAGCATAATGAAAGTATTCTGCAATCTTCTGAGCCTTTTGTTGTATCAGCATTTTCCAGACTATGAACACACCAAGAACTGGTGCATACAAACAAAAAATTCCTACAGCTCAAGGAATAATCTCATCCCCAAAGATCAAGTCACCATGCTGCTAAAAACAGAGACTAGTTATCTGAGGAGTTCACCCATGTCAAGTTTCAACTCCTTTCTCTGAGTGCATCTCAAATACAAAGGAGATCAAGAATTCAGAGGAGAGTGAGCAGAAAGTAAAAGTTCAATTTCATGAACAGTAACAGAAAAAGACAACAAAACTCAGTAAGAGTAATCTACCTTGGCTTCAATGCGCAATCTTCGACCATCAACAATGAATGGTTCTTTGGTAAACTCATCGTAAGTGTATTGCCATTCACATGTCAGCTGTCCGAACGCCCCTTTTGTCACAAATAACACACCACTAGGCACCAGAAAATAAAAGTAGTTTTAAAAATTAATGTAAAAAATACTTAGAAGTTAATCATGTTACCTTTGATCTAGTGAATTCATTTGTTATTGCAAAATAGGTTTAATCTCATGATCTCTAAATACACAGCACACTTTCCAAGAAAGAGTGAATTTTCAAACTCCCTCTAACATTTAAAATACTGTTTCATAGCAAAACTTTAACACTACTTCAAGCTGTATCTGAGAAGGATGCCTCATACTCCACTGCTAGACACTGACTCTTCCTGTATTATCCTTTCTTTCCTTCAATACACCATCACAAGTGAATCCCTCAGTTCAGGTGATTTTAGCCTAACCCAGCTTATAAAAAATCCTTCTCAGCTAAAGAAATCTTGAAATCAATATTTCTTTCCCTTTTAAAATAGGGAAGAAATAACACTGAACACTCTCCTGCTGAACAATGACACTACTGAAGATTATTATAAGTACATTAGGGACACCTTCCCCATTATTTTGTCTACATATATGGTGGCAGTTCCATTACTGATTAGCAATCATCAAAGCATGCACATTTTGATGATTGTTTTAATTACATATTATTTGGAGACAAAACTTTACCTTTTTGTTACCATTAACAGATCTGTACTGTTGACCATAGCATGTGCAATATATCTGAGTTTTGCAAATCTTCCATTTTCAATTTTCTAAAAGAGATAAAAGTTTCATAGCTTTGAATATGCAAAATATACAAAAATG
>VXBB01003531.1:9625-27585 GCA_013399915.1 Illadopsis cleaveri | reverse complement strand
GAGCTGCAGAGACCCTGCACACATGCACCGTGAAGGGCTGACAAGTTGTCAGTACTTGAGGGGGTCTCAGGGTACTCTGTGTGTGTGCACGCAGGCTTAAACACATCCGCGAAACTTAATTTAGTAATACAGGAAAGTGACTCCAAATGAACTGGTTAATGAAGTAGTTGGTAACCAGAGAAAGGAGTTATTTGTAGGGTTTGGGCTTTTTTAAATTTTTTTTTTGGTTTGTTTGTTTGTTTTTTAAAGCAGATAAATTTCAGCTGTAAGAATTTATCGTTCAAATCAGAGGATTTGGGGAGCTATTGAGAGTAAAGAGAGCTTTGATGATTTGGCAAGGAATACAGCTTCTAAGGCAGCACTTTGATCTGCATTTTAAATGCTTCTTTGTAATGACAATTTCACAATTTCTTTTCTCATTTTGAGTCAGTTTTGCAGAGGTATGTTTTGAGAGAAAATAGTAACAGCACATATTATTCTTGTTGGCTTTGGAGCCAGCTAGAACTTGTAGCTCATCCCAGATCTTTTGGCTACCGTGGTAAATTTATGATTGCACCAAAAAGGAAATTAGTAAAGATGTTAAATATTATCAAAGCTTTGCAAATCTTTTGAAATCTCTCCGGTGTGAAAACTAAACTTCGATTAACATTTCTGCTGTGGTGTGTTGAACAATATTTGTCCAAGCATCCACCTAATACTGCAGGTTCCTGATTTAGCTTTTTTTTCCCTTCTGAAGGACACACTATTGTTTAGCACATGCATCCTTTTAGTCTTGCATTGCACCTGAAACCTTGGCTCTAATGACTTGTGCTTTCTAAAGACAACCCCACTGGGAACCTTTTTCCTTCCCTTCTATCTACAGCACCTCCTCAGATAAACCCCTGTTCGAGAGAGAAGGTTGTTGGTGCCTGCATGTTCTTATACAAGAGAGCTTGTTGCATTAATTTTTGTAGTATGGAGAGGGGTAGAAATTGGGAATGTTTACTAAGGTTTTAATTTAAATTTTCCATGGCATCTTGAATCCAGTTTAGGGAGAGGTTTATACCTCTCCTTGGAAATCAGCAGCCTCAAGCATGAGAACAAATAAGCCGGTTTTCCTAAATTGGTTTAGAGCTGTGTGGCAGCTCTCCTGGTGCTGGTTTTGGCTTCTCCTGAGCGGTGGCTCTGATGAGCTGTACCAGGCTGGCAGCTCTCTGCTCGTGGAGCAGGTGTGTAAAACAGGGCACACATTTCATTTGCAAGGTAAATTGGCCCAGGAAGTTGGGTCTTCAGTACATGCAAAGGGTACTGGTAGGCCTTAGATAAGTAGTGCTGTGTGTACATTTGACTTGCATCCCTCCCAAACTGTCAGTGACTGTGCTCAGTGGGGCGTTATCCCTGTTTTTGGAGCTCTCTGGTACAGGGTGCTGATTTGGAGCATGTGGCCCTGAGACATGTCAATCATCCATCCCACTCAGAGATGCTACAACCAGGGCACTGTCTGTGTTCAGGCTCAGGTTGGCATCAAGTCCACCTTCACTTTTAGATTTTTTTTTTTTTAGCTAAATGTTGCTTTTTCACTGTGTACAGTGAGGTAGCAGTGCTGAGTAAGGCCATAATGCATCAGTGTCCCTTTTTTCTCCAGGTAGTCAGACTTCCCATTTCTCACTGATACAGGACTAGGCTAATGCTCCATTTAGAAGAGGGTGTGTTTTTCACTGTGTGTGGTGTGTGTTAGCGTGTCCCAGACTGTGGTGTTACATAAAGACACCTTGCACATCTTTGGAAACTTGCCTCACAAGTTGTCAGTGTTGGTGGATGTCCGCAGTGCTTTCAAGTGGTTCACACATTTGTGTGTGGTATATTCAGTCTCGCACATCTCTTTAATAAAATGCCTCAGACTGGGTAATTTTTCACTTTTAGTATACATTCAAAAATGTGCAGTTAGACAGGCAAGTGCTTTTGCACATGGCAGTTCTCTGAACAATTCCTGAGACCCTGCTGATGCCTGCAGAGCTGAGGGATTGTGTCTGTGATGGTTTGTGCTCTTCAGCAGGTGCAACAGGATTTCCCACATTTGCAAACTTGGCCCAAGCAACCCAGCAAAGCAGAACTTAGCCTTGGCGAATGAAAACTGGTTAACCCCCAGGCTTGGAGCGTACCAAGGATGAAAAATGTTTCTGGCACAAAAACCAAGGCTACTTTTCAAAGAATATGTGCAAGACATGGCTTGGGGATTTTTTTCCATCTCTTCATTCTGTCCAATATGTAAAGTAGCTGGTTTGTTACTCTAACCCCCTACAAATGATTGTCAGTAATAATTCTGTAAAACTGTGAATCAACTCTGCATGACTTTGTGCAAATAGACTGAGTAATTTCTTTGTTCTTTTCTTCTTACTTTGTAATTGGAGTCTGTAAAAGCCCAAAGGTTTGGTCTTGTGGAAAGCATGATTCATTTATTGGTGTCTGTGCCGACTAGTTATCTTTCAGTAATTCCAGAGTGCTGCTACAAGCCAAGAGTGATTCATACATGGCTAAGTGCACAAACAAATGGGGTCATGGCCATCTGCAGAAACTTTTCTAATCTATTTATGGTATCAGAGAAAGAAGTGGGTGTATTAAGGATGATGGAATAGGTGTCAATTACATTAGTGACTATAACTGGTTAAGTAATGCTCACCATTACTCAAAACCACATCTGCTCCTTGCTAAAGATCACAACAGCAGGTCCTGTTTAAATGTTAACGCAGGTCTGATAGGAGAGGTGGATTGAGTGTCTAGCATGCCTCCTGAGGAGCTTGTCATCCTCACAGCTCTTCTGCCTTCCTTGAGACTCAGACAGGGATCAGGAACTTGCCCTGGGAATATTTGTAGTGGCAAAGTCCATCTCTGCAGTTGCAGACCTGGGTCATTATAAGCTTTACACACAGAGTTTGGGCTTATACTTAACTTGTGTTGATGATCAGGGTAGGGTTTGCCATTGGCACACCAGGCAGAACGGCTGTGCACCATCTCACAGTGCTGGTCAGGTGGTCAGTTTTCCCTCCAAATGCATCTTCAGTGGTTTAAAATCTTGAGGGAAGATGACCAGCATCTTGCAAGGTGGCCTTTCTCTACTTCTGTTCCTTTTCACTAATTGTGAGAATTAATTCTCCCTTTGTAACTCCGATAACAAAACATCACTGGCTGCAGCTGTGTTAGAATTGCTCTGGTCAGGTCTTAGGCTTTGCTTTGGGGGAGGCCATTTGCTCCTGCCCTGCTCAGGGGTGGAGGAGCTGGGCCCAGGGCTGGAGTTGGTTGTGAGGAAGAGCGAGTTTGAGACCAGCGATAGGAAACAGCAGGGCAGGAAGCACTCTAGAGACCTGTGGTTGAGGGTCTCTGGTGGGCTCCCTCTGAACCCCTGACTGCCAGAGCCTGCCTGCTCATCAGCCTTGCATGCTGCAGCTGCTTTTGCACCTGAGATATGTGTATCCAACAGGATCTTGCCCTTACAGGGCATGGAGTGGTCTCACAGTGTGTTAGAAGCATCCCATGTCCGCAGGATGGATGGGTGTTACTTATGATGAGGTTTGGAAGTGTCCATGGCCTCGTCTCCCCGAGCCCTGGGAGACCTCTACAGTCACTGCTCGGTTTGATTTCAGAGGACTTGACTAGAACACAGAGTTCATGGATTCCAATTTCTGTAAACCAAATTTAAGCATCAGTACTAGCCAAAAATATGGAAGAATTTGGCACTACATTGTTGTTGTCCTTTCACTGATGTTTTGAGCACTGTGTTCTGCTGCACCCTCACTGCACATGCTTCCCATGAAGGGAGACAAGGCCTGGCTGACACCCTGAGTTCTCTGTGGAGGGGGAAGTGACCCAGACTTTTGCCCAAAGGACTGATGAGCCTCTCCTGATGTCTGAGCAGCTTTCTTCTCCTGCCCTTGCTTTACTTAAGTCAACAGATTGTGTAAGCCACATGCTAGATTTACCTGCAGGGCAAGTGGGAGAGAAGCAGTGCCATTTGGATGCATTCCCAAGAGACATCTAACCGCTGAGTGTTCAGACTCACATTTCCAAGCCTGAGTCCTACAGCAGTCCTGAGTCTGCTCGTTGCCTCCTCCATCCGTGGCTTTGGCTGCCGAGGACGAGTCCCAGGGAATTTGCCGGCTGTGGCCGCTGGCTGGCAGCTCCCCTGCGGGCTGGGCTCTGTGCTGAGCAAGCTTGGAAATTCTCCCCCTTAGTGGTTTCTGTTTAATGTTATGATTAATGTCGTTATTTCTTGCACAAACAAAAGATCCCCCCAAAGCAGAGCGGAGCCCCGCGCCTCCCACACCCTCCCGCGCTGTTCCCCATGGTGCTGAGGGTACATGGGGCTCACCCTCGGAGCCCTGCGCTCTCTTCACGGGGTGAAACCCACAGCTCAGCAGCTGAAATGACCCAGGGTTGGCCTTGTCCTTGGTGCCTGTTCCAGACCTGAAACCAGGCTGGATTTCCTTGTGCTCTTCACAGGTATTTGGGCCATGAGACCTCGAGAGTCAGTGGTTGTCGGTGTCCTCTGTGCTGACTTGGCTGTAAGAGCTCACTGAGGGCAGATGTCTGTCCTGTGGAGGAGCAAGTCGTGCTCTTTCTGTGTTATTTTCATTATTTCCACCATTATTCCACTTTACCAAGGGTGGTCTCTTGGCTTCAATAACTCAGAGTAGCATATACAGATTAGGCTGTTCATCACCGAGCTCTGAAAGTACCTTGTCCTGCTAGGTGCTCTGTTTAGGACACTGAAGAACATGATTGATGGGCACTTGCTTCACACAATTCAGGGAAAAATTATCTTAAATTGCAATTATTTCCCACGTAATAAGCAAGATTCTCATTTTTGTTGTTACACTTACATTACTGTAATGGGACTTTGCTTGAATGGGAAGATGTGTTTTTGAATTCAGCGTTTCCCTCTCCAACTGCTCAGACACACTCAAGGTGTGCAACACTTAATGATACTGATCACTGGTGTGTAATGCAATCAGAGTTTATGTTTCTCTAGTGTGACTTATTCATAGCAGTATATACACAGTGCACCTTCCTCAGCTTTTTCTGGGAATGCAGGTGCTGATTGTCCTGTCAGCCAGCTGATGAGCCAGAGATGGGCTCAAAAACAAGGAGAGGGGGCATAGGTCTCTGATGGGGGTCCTGTACGAGGTGCAGAATAAACTGCAGGGTTACAAACACGTTTTATCCTGCTGATAGCTTTTAATCCTCATCGTCTCATGGGTTTTCTTGGTAAATACACTTCTCAACCTCCACTGAGTCGCCATCCAGGCCTGAATTGTAAGGAACAATAAACATAATGGACAGACTCAATTTAATAGATTTCGCTATGAGCTTTTTATTAGTGCAGCTTTTTTTAAAAAAAAGAAAAGAAGGAAAAGAGTTGACTGCATTTATTTACTTGAAGTGCAGAAAGCAGCTCTTGGAAATCTAAGGGAAGCGTGCCTGAGTGGGCTCAGTTCAGCTGGTGGCTGTGAAATGAGGGAAGGATCCATCCTGCTGCGCAGCCCGCGGAACGCTGGCCGGTCTGGAATGGGTTAACAGTGCGTGCAGATGTTCTGGAATTCCTCTTTTGACTTGACCGTGGGGTTTTGCTGCTCTTCAGAGCACAAGTGCACTCCAGTCACAGCAGGTTCATGGGTTTGGGGATGCCTTTCATCCTCTCCTGTTGTTGCTGCGTGCTCGGGAAGGGATCATGCCATATCTTGCAGCCATGTGTCTTCCTTGGTTGGGTTTCTAGAGATTTGCAGACCCACATAAAGCATCCATTAAATTAAGCAAAATGGCCTTTAGAAAGCTACGTTTCAAGTGGAAGAAATGCTTTATGTAACGTAGGGGGTATGTGAGGGGACCTAAATACAAGCTTAAATTGGCTGTTACGAAAATAGGTATAATTGGGTTTTTGCACAGTGATTTTACAGCTTCTGAGTTTAATGTCCTGATGAAATCCTGCATCCAGTCCACGTGCAGCTGAGATGGGGGTTGAGGAGCTTGAGTAATGGGACTTGTTCTAGGAACAGCCTTGCCCTCGATTGCAAAACTGGACATACCTGTCATTTGCTGAGGCTTTGCTGTGTCTGAGAGGTGTCTGGAGTGGTGATTCCCTCTCACCTGTGTTTGCCATTCTGTCTCTCCCCTCAGTGGCCCATGTCAGGGGAAGGGGCATCTCTGACTGTGGTTGTAACTGCTTGCAGGTGAAAAATGCAGCTGTACCCTCCTAGCTGGGCACGTGCCAAGAGCTGCAGCTTTGTTTTCCAGCCAGATCAATGCAGTTCGTTTAAGTCATTGGGTAATTTAGTAGCTGGAGGCACTTCTGTGGGCTTGGCGTGAGAGCGGCTGCTTCACTTCCCCCCTCGGGAAGGCTGGGAAGGGTTTCCCTCTGAACCCAGGCTTCCCCAGCTGCATCCGGGCACAGGTGATGCTGTGGGGTCATTGTCCAGCCATTCTGGGATCAGGAGCCTCAGGAAGTGGAGGATATCACATTCTGACCTTGCATCCTTATATTAATCCAAATGGTTCTTCCTGTTTTAATATTTAAAGCCTTCCCGTTCTTCTGTCTGGGGAGACAGAATATTGGCTCTCCTGGGTAAAGATTGACACATCCTCTTTCAGAAAGCTCATCCCAAAGCAGGTTTTCTTCATAGCAGTCAAGGTGCCTTCAAATCCTGTTGGCAGGAATTGGAAGAATAATTTTTTTTATTTGGTCTGTTTTCAACCAGTTAGGCCTGAGAGCTGGTTTCCTTTCTAGCTTACTAAGGTCTTGAAAGGATGAAAAAAATCTGTTGCTTTCCTTGGAGTCTGTTAGCCAAGGCATGGGAAGAAAGCCTGGCACTATGAAACAGGGCAGAAAAAGCTGAGACAGTATTTGCTGCTTCTTTGAAACTACCCCTTTTTAATTGTCTAAACAGTGTTTCAAAGAAAATCTCTCCTCTTCTGTATGTTCTTCCAGCATTATAATTCTATATAATCACTTTTCTTTCTCTAAAAGAATAGCGCATGATTTTTTTTTTTTCAGAAGAGAGTAGGGATAAATTCCAGATGTTGCTGGGATACACTTTTTGCCTCTGTTTCGTGGCTTTCAGTAAATATGCTGCAAGAGGTGGAGCTGGTGTTTTTATTGCAGGACAAAGCATCTACAACAAATCCCATCTGCCGATGGGGGGAGAGCATCTCTTGGGTGTGACCTGATGGGGTTAGAGCTGATTCTGCCAGAGACTGAGGCTGGCCCAGGTGCTCCTTTGGGGTCTTTGCCCTTGGTCACTCATGATCTTCACGCTGCCCTTCCCACACCGCTGCTGAGCTCCTGCTCTGTGAGCACCAGGGTCGGATCCCTGGCATGGGAATGGGCACTTCTGCTCTAAACTGGCACAGGGCATTTTTGGAGCAGCTCTGCTCTGCAGGCAGCCCTGGCTGGGTGAGGGCTGTCACATCCTTTGTGCTGTCCCATGTGGGATGCTCGGTTTAGTGGGGCTCTCCTGTCAAGCCAGGCTTTTTGGTGCTGGTGTTACAGCCCAGCAAAGAACGTCCGTGTGCCCTGCACCAGTGTGGGGCTGGATCCAGAAGCTGGGCTCTGCAGATGGGCAGCCCTTTTCCCTCCTTTCCTGCCTTTTCAGTGCATGCCATGCTTGTCCCTGCTCTGCAGCCTTGCAGGCTGAAGCAGCAGTGATTTTTTTCCAGCATGTGTTGCACAGAGGCGTTGTGGGACCAACACAGCAGCTCCGTTCCCTGTTTCATGTTTTCACCTGTTTAGGCAAAGTACATCCCTGCTTTGTTGGCAGCCTGTTGGGTTGCACAAACAGTGTAAGACAAAACCACGAGCAGGTGTTGGTCCAGCCAGGGTAATTACTGGTTCCATGCTGCTGCTGGTAGGCAGAGAGCCTGAGCCACCCTTCCCATGGAGCTGTCTGGCAGCACTGTGGCTGCAGAAGGGCTCCGGGCACGGCTCAGCCACTCCCTGGATCTCTTCCCTGTTGCTGATTGCATTAAAAAAGTTTATGCATATAGGGAGGGAGGGAGGAGAGCTGAGGGTGGCTCTGGTCAGGTTTAAAGCACCGACTTTATGTGCCAATTCTCATTTGCATTTAAAAAGTTGGCAAATGCATGGCTGAACCTAAAGAGCAGATGTGAGGATGGGAGAGGCAGGCGTGCTAAGAGAGAAGGGAGCAGCAACATCCCAAGTCTGCCTGACTTCAGAGGGTTCAGGCTGGCTTCTCCAACACATCCCAGACCATGGGCAAACATCCTGGATGAGACATGATGGGGAACACATGCCCACACGTGCACTGGGTGTCACGCTGCGTCACCTGGGCTGTGGAGCAGGGAGGAGAGAGACATTGCGTTCTACCCTTTTGGAAATTTAGCCAGGGAAAAGCTGATCCTGATCCAGCCAGCTGCATGCACAGGGTCTCTTTTTCTCAACCTTTAAATTTCCTTTAGACTCCCACCCTTTTGGGTCTCCCAAGCCATTTTGGGATTCACTTTTTCTCAGACTCTACATTTTACTTTTGGGACTCCCACCCTTTTTGGCCTCCAGACTTCTTTTGGCCTTTCACTCCTTTCCAGCCTCCCACCCTTTTCAGGCTTTGTGCAGTGAGCTGTCTGAGCCAGGAGGAGGAGGAGGACGAGGTCCAAGCCTGTTGCCACACGTTGGTGTTCGGCTCAGCAGAATTACTTTCTTTCCCTTCCTGTCATGCTCGGTGTCAGTGCCCGGTTCCAGCAGGGTGGTGGTGGTGCACATGGGCCTGGAGGCTCTCAGGTGACATCTCATGTTTGCAGGCCCACTTTAGAACACCTGCATGAGAAGCTTCTAAATCAGCCTGACTTCACATCAGTGAGCCCAGCCTGCCGTTATTTAGCTGCGGCGGTAATTTCCAGCGACTCTCTCTCTGATCCTTAGTCTTTTCCTGGGATTAAAAAGTTGCTTTTCTCTGTCCTCCCAGGTGCATGGAAAGTAACTTTTTAAAGCTTTATTTGAGAGCAGTGATGTATTCTGTTGAGCCTGCCAGTCTGTGTTCTTGCTGCAGAGGCAGGAGCAGTGTGAGGAGCGGGCGGTGTGTCCATGGCCCCAGCGTGCTGTGTCTGGCAGCAGCAGCCTCCCTTGCTCTCGGGTTAAAGGCCACTTCTATAGGCCAGTAGGACTCCTTCCGATCAGACTGTACTAATTAGTACCAATTAACCATTATCAGTGACAGACAGCTCTTACAGGCTTCATAAAAGAGTCCTGTGTACACGTGTTTCTCTGGCGAACCTCCTGCGGGATGCAGAGCTCCCACCCAGCCCTGAGTGTCTCAGCTTGCAGGCACTGGGGAGGATCCATGTCCTGTAATCCCTTCAGTGTTGCAGGCAGTCACACACTGATGGGTGAGAGAGAAGTCATGAGTTGTCTTTTGTTGCAAACTTTTTGCTGCTTTGTTCTCCTCACTTGAAAATGCATCTGCTAGGCATTGCTCCTAGGGCCCCCTCGGGAAGGCTGGGAAGGCTCTTCCTCTTCAACACTCCACAGCCACTGCCCTCGCTCTGGGCATGGGGTGTCAGGAGACCCAGAGCTTTCACCAGGCTCAGCAGCATGTGGGGCTGAGCTCTGTGTGTTTGCAGAGGAGAAGATGTGATCAACAGTGCACCAGTGCCTTGAAGTGCAGAGTGCTGCCCCTGTGCCATGGACAGGCAGTCTAGCACTGTTGGATGTGGCAGGGAGGTCTCTGCGGTGGGCTGAGTGATCCCAGAAAGTTCACAAACCTCTGTGAAGCTTTGGCATTGCCATCAGGCAAGATCAGGAGAGCAGTCCTGGGGAAGCAGGGGAGAGAGGAACAGGACCTTGTGTGGCAATGTCTGGTGTGGGAAAAGCACGTGGGGTCATTAACCAGGAGTGGTGGCAGTTCTGGTATTGCTGGCCCTGTGGAGATGGTGGGAGCAGGTGTCTGCTGGCCAGGGGGAGCTCTGCCAGGACGAGTCCCCAGGAGGGGAGCTGGGGTGTGTGTGCAGCCGCTCGGACCTGGCTCCCATCACTGACGGATCCTTTCTGTTTTTCTTTCAAATGTCTCCAGGCACTGAATGTTTAGGTCGCACCTTTCCAGGTAAACTGGGTAAGTGAAGTATTTCAAGAGTTGCCAAGATCTAATTACGAAGGCTGATTGCATGATTGCAGCTGCTGTACCGTAAACACCCCGGTTACTGCTCCACAGAACGGGTGGGACATTGCCTGGCCCCGAGAGCAGCAGGTACCTGCTCCTCTGGTGCACAGGGGGATGCAGTGGTGTCTTCAGAGGCTGATTGTGCAAACCTGCTGGTTTTTGTCTGTCCCTATCTGGCTGCACTTTGGTAATCCCATCTCTGGATGGGATTTTTTTTTTTCTTCTGCTGTTCAGTGTAGAAACTTGTTCAAAAGCTGAGTGTCATTTTAAGCCCCAGTACTCTTTCATTTGCTGCTACTCTGGCAAACTGATGAGCAGTGTTACATTGAAGAAAGAGACTCTCACTCTATTTTATGGAAGTAGTTGACATCCTGAACCATTTTAAGTCATGGGATGTGCGACTTCTGCTGAGTGTACCAGAGAGACCCATGTTCAGTACAGACAAAATCAGCCTGTTAAGCCAGGCTCCTGGATTTGAGCCCAACCTGTTTACAGAAGAGCCTTTAAAAAGACACTGTTATTATGTTTATGGGTCTGTCTCTCAGTTTAAAATCGAGTTTATGACACTACCTCAAAACTAAGGTGTCTTTGCTCAAATGTGGTGTCCCAAGCCTGCTGGGGAAGAACCAGCTAAATAAACTGCTAACAAGTGGTGAATGAATGATTTTAATAAATGGCAAATCAATTGCTATAGAGCCTGGAAAGTCAATAGAGCTTATGACCTTGGCTTATAACCACCCTCAGATCCTTAACATGCTTATAATGCCTACAAATCATTCATTAAGCTTTTATCAAGCATCAATTAGTAAAAGTCATAATCTAAAATAAGAGGGGAAAAAAAGAATAATTTCAGTTCCTTTATTTCGAGCCTGGTGGCACAATTTGGTTGCACAGCAGGATAGTCCTTGCTTATGCAAAAAAGCTCTGAGACACCACCAGTCCCCCGGCAGCCTTATCGTGGTGCAGACATCAGGCAGGGGAACTGCAGGAGCCTGAGGCTGGGATCAGCCCCGGAGCTGGGACACTCACACCAGCCCGTAGGGAAACTGTCCTGCAGCAGTCAATGGTTTATTTACATTTATTTTCTATTAATGCCTTAAGATCTCGGCACAGCACGCGGGCAGAAGGAGCTGTGGTGTCCCAGTGCTCTGAGCGGCTGCTTGGGGTGTTTTCGCTCCAGCAAAAGGTGTTTGGCTGTTGCTCCACGGTGTAAAACTCACCCGTTTTCTTGTGCTGTGATTTGGGAAAGTGTGTGAGCGGGGATGTGTTCAAGTTGTGCTGCTCTTCCTGCTTTCCCTGGTCTTCCCATTGTGTGTCTGTGTGTTTGTGCCTCGGGGAGGGAGGCAGAGATGCAAGTGAAAACATGCGGTTTTCTTGGAATATAAATAACAGAAAATCAAGTATAATTTTTGTTTGTTGTAGAGTCATTCCCTGCAGTCTCCAGTTGTTTGTTCCTTTGCTGCACTCCTGTACTCTTGGGGTTTTTTTCATCTTACCAGATGGATACTATTTGGAGTGTGCTGCAGGACACTTTAGCGATCTTGCTGCGGGGTTAATTGTGCGCTCTGCGAAGAGCTGTGCTTGCAGACATCACTGCATGCCCGGGCTTCTGAAAGCCCGGCCTGCCAGACGGGGCTGCTGCCTCTATCAGACGGCTTTTTGCCTCGCCTTTGTTGTCTGGGTCCTTGTCTGCAGCTCCAGCCTGGGCCGGCATTCCCAGACATCACCACCTCCACCACCACCCGCGTCCTCCCCGAGCGTCCTGGTGCTGCCTGCAGAGCCAGAACCCCAGGGAGAGATGCCCGTGCCCATCCCAGAGAGGTGCCCGTGCCCATCCCTGTGCCACCTGGGATAAAGCCCTGCACATGGTGGCTCAGAACACCAAACCTGGGCATGGAGCAGCTCCCACAAGGGACACTTGGCTTTCACAGGCTTTTTTTCCTGGGTTTTTAAGGTATTCCACCATCTCCCTGGTAACTCCTGGGTGTCTGGTGTGGATGGCAGACTCCTGGATTCCTGTAAAGGACTTGTGGATCCTTCTCGTGCCTGGTGAGAGGGAACACCTTGGCTGAGCTGCAGCCTCTGCCCAGGTCTGTGCACTGGGGCATGGTCAGGCACCACTGTGTCCCCTCCATGGGGAGTAAAAGAAGCGGTGCTGCAGTTTCTGGTGGATTTTGTGTCAGCTCTCCTGCTTCTCACAGAGGGTGGCTTGAAAATAGGTACAGAGGGGAAAGGAGAGAATGCCCTCAACAAATGACTATTCATCTTATTTAGGAGGAGATGCATTCCTTGAGCTCTGTAAAATCAAAGGGCAGGGTGGAGGGTTTGCACCAAGCAAAATTCACATAGCTAAACATGTAAGTACATGAAAATGTGTGATTTCTTAAAAGTTTGGGTGAATTCAGAGAGAAGCTGGGTGATGCTCTGCATTCACTGCGATGCTCCCTTGTGAAAATGCCAGTGTGCACCATTCTTTATTTTATTGTTGTGGGTTTGGGCCTTTTGTTATATTAGTCTTAAATGCGTTTGTTTCCATAGCTGCGCACTGCTGATAAAATCCCAGTGTGGGATCTCTCAGTCTCCCTGTGCATGTGCACCAAAAATAAATCCCGGGCAGTTGTCAGGAGATGAGCTGCTGCCATGGCAGGTGCCAGGCTGTGAGGAAGCTCTGACTGGGCCCTGCTGAGGCTGCAGGTGTGTGGCACCTTGCCCCAGTGCCACCATCCAGTGTCCTGCCACAGCTCCTGGCTCTGTTGGTGCCTCAGTAGTCCCAGGGACCTGGAGCACCTGGGGAAGGAGTTGCCACAGGACTGGTGATGTTTTGGAGATCAGCAACAGAGGCAGGGGGAGAAGAAAGTCCTTGTCCCTCACCTTTTTGTTGTGTAAGGTATGGATGTGGTGAGGTGTGCTGGTGAAGGATTGGTATCCATGGTGGCTGCCAGGATACTAAAACTCCTCTCTTGCTCTGAATTCGCTGTATTCACCATCAGTTGTTGATAAATCACCTCTCATCAGAAGGAGGTGGGGATTTAATTTAGCTGTTTAAATGACCTCAGTTGGTGGCTCTGGTTTTGCTTGGTCTCAGGCTGTAACTCCAGAGCTCCAGCCTGGAACTGGCAGAAGGAGGGGGGATTTCCTGCATGTGCCTGAGGTGGCTGCTGGCTGTGCCCAGGGTTGCAGGTCTCATGTGGAGCAGTGTCAATGGGCCAGTGAGCGTCACTGATGCCCAGGGTGGCACCACACCAGTGCCACCATGGGTCACACTGGTTTTACATCTCTACAGCTGGGCTGGAGCACGTCTTTCAGGTATTACCTTTCCTTCAGGAGCAGTGAAACCAAAGAGTTTTGTTTTGCCAGAGTTCTGATCTGTGGGTTCCCAGGTTTGTGTGTGGCCCCATTCTGTGCAGGGTGTGCTCAGGCAGCTGCTGCTCCTGCTACCCGTGCTGGCAATGGTCAGGGCATGGCCAGGGCATGGGATCACCCCAAAACCTTATCCTGAGGGCACATGGGGGTGGTTGGCCGGGAGTGCTTCCCCTCAGTGCTCTGCCAGAGGTGTCCTTAACCCCCCCCGGATGCTCTCTCTCCTTTAATGCATCTTTTTAAGTACTGGGTAGTAGTGTTTTCTTTCTGGCAGAGATGAACGAGGGTTTTTAATAGGTCCTTTATTTTCTCTTCGTGCAGTTCCCTGGCAGTAACCTGCCATTAGCTCCAGCATTTATTTAGGGTATTTGTATATTTATATGTGGGGACCTCAAGACTGGGAAGCCAAAGGATTTGATCAGGGTCACACAAGAAATACGTGTTAAAGCTGGGATTTTGGTTTTTTCTGAGTATTGAGCTGACCTCTAGGCTTGGCAGAGAGAGAACATCTTGGTTTGTCCCCTTTTAACTGAGCCAGACAGCGAAAACAGAAAATAAAGGCTCTGTGGAAGGAAGCATATATTTCTTTTTTGCTCTTTCCTGTTGGCAGTCTGCTCGGGGCTGGAATTGCAGGATCACTGTGTTCGGAAGTGTGAGGATGCTATGTGTGAAACACACGGAGGCAAAAGGGAAACCCGGGGCTGGAAATCTGATGGGCTCCTTCACCTCCACGGGTTCCAGCTGCGCTGGGAAGTGGAAGGTGTCCTGCAAAGGCTGTGCTGGGAAGGAAGGGTGGGCTGTGCGTGCCCCCTCCCCCGGCAGCGGTTCGGGGCGATGCTGCAGCTGGGGCTGCCTCGCTGCTCCTGCCCCGCAGCGCCTCTGTGCCCGCCTTGTCTGAGCAGCCCCAGTGTGCCGGAGCACAATGCTCCCTTCACTCCCCGTCAGACTGGAGGTCTAGACGCTTTCCCTGCCTTTTGTTGTCAGGGTCACAGGTTAGGGAGCGTTCCCAGCTCCTTTTTCCCTGCGCCGATCAGGGATCTCTCCCGGCATGGAGCGCTGCACCGGGGCACCCCTCCGGAGGGAGTCTCCCCGCTGCCCAAACACACCCAGACTGAAAATTATTGTGGCAGCTCCCAGAAAGAAATGTGCTTCTGAAAGGCAGTCGGGATCACCCCCACTCCAGTTCTTGCCGGCACAGATGCTCAGCTGACACCAGCTAAATAGAAACCTTTTAGCCCTTGCCAGTAAGTCTGGAGCAAACTGCCAAAAAGCATCGAGGACCAAGACACAAAATGAAGTCAGGCCTGAGCAAAGTACTTGCAAACGAAGGATGGAACTGATGTGTTCTGTCTCTTGATTTTTAGCACATGAGGTGCTTCAGTCTCGGGGTTGGTTTTTTTCCTAAGTACAATGGTGGCATTTTAAAGGTTTTCAGGAGATACAAAGCAAGTAAGTCCCCTAGCAACAAAGGGAAGGTTTTTCCTTTAATGCAGGCTTTTTTAACATGAAGCGTTTGTGAAATTTTCCTTCCCCCTTAAAGACAAGTTTGGCTGAAGGAGACATTTTTAGTGGCTTTTAAGACATATTTAGAGATGGGACTTGAGCCTGTGATGTTGCCCCTGCCCCAGGCCACCCTTGCCCTGGCCAGGAGGTGCCTCTGGGCTGCAGCCCCTTGTCTGGAGGAGGGAATGATTTGATAAAGAAGTTGGGAACAACTTTTTTCTTCTTCCTGGCAAGAAGACGTAACAAAAAATTGGCAGGTCTATGCTTCTTAATATTGAATTAAAATCTATTAAATAGTCACAGAGAGCCAAAACCTGAAATTGCTGTTAGGCACTGCTCTTGGTGAAGTGAAATGCTTCTGGATCTGGCTCACTTCTGCATTTTGTGTGTGTGTGTGTGTGCATGTGTATCATGTGTGAAGAATGAGTCTATGAAGCTCAAATAGAGGTTTTAAATAGAAATAATGCTGGCAGCTCTTTCTCCCTGAATCCAGGGCTATTATGTGTCTGGCTCTTGCCAACATGAATTGCAGAGGAAGTTCATGTGAACTCCATGGCTGGTCTGACAGCTGCACAGCTATGGTGGGTTCAAAGCCCCAGCACTGTTGAGCAGAAGTGATGACATTTTTTGGTGTTTCTTCTTTTCAGAGGGTGAGGGTGGAGCAAGGGAGCCTATTTCCCACCCCAGTCCTGGCACATGCAGGAATGGGCATGTTAAATAGTGGTGGCCCAACTTCTTCTCCAAAGCTTTATCCATGGTGCCAGATGCTTCCCCTCTCAGGGGAATGTCATTGATTTGTGCAGCCTGGGGGACATGAGGGGGACACAGACCATCCCACTGGCAGTGATGGAGACCCCAGAGCTCCCAAACCTGTCCCTCTCACCCCTGTGGGAATCCTCATGCACCTGTGTGCAGTGGGAACAGTTTGGGGTTAATTCCTCTGCAAACCCACAGTGCAGCGAATGATGCTGCTTGTACGGGGCATGGGGGGAAATAATGTTAAAGTAAACTCTCCATAAGGGAAGAAAAGCATCCAGCCCCATTCTTTACTGCTCATTTTAGTAATTTCTTCCAGATAACCTACACATCTGTGTCAGTGCAATTAAAGCAGAAATTCTGTCTAATGAACAGTTGTAGCCCTTGGGCTATTGCGGAATGAACAATGAAGTTGGAAACAGTCTTATTAAAATAATAATTAAGAAACAAGGGTTGGGAGACAGAGGGAGGTGCAGATGAGGTGGTGGTGGGATTGTATAGGGTGAGGAGCAGAGAAGAACTGAATTCAAGCTGGTTCTGGACTTCCAGGGGTGGCTCCCACTGTGACCCTCCCCTGTAGAAGGGACTGGGCAGTGAGGTTGGACCCGGGGCTGGGCACAGGGTCATGCCAGGGGCATGTGCTTGTGCCATGTCACAACAAAACAGTCTCAGGCCAGTCTGGCACTGGGGTGGAAGTGTTGGTCTGGCCCTGTCACAGCAGTGTTTGCCCTCCTGTTAAGCAGATCAGACATTTCGCCTGTGTATTTTATTTTGAGGGTTTTTTTGGTTCTTCAACAATTGATAAAGCTCAGAGAGGAAGGAGGGTGTTTCTTGTATTAGACAGGATTATATTTTGTTTTGCTTTTTCCAGAAAACGTCCTTTCTCAGTAAAAAAACCAACACTCTGCACACCCGCATAGTTTGCTTTAACTTTCTTTTCTTTTTGGCATTCCTGAGGCCTGGAACTGAGCAGGCTCAGCTGTGTCAGTGATGGGGACTGGCCAGTTTTTCTCATGTGATACAGTTTATTCTTTTGTTTCTAAGTAAATAAAAACAAAAAATTCCTTTTCAGTGTTGTTAACCCTTGGGATTATAATAGTGTTTCTCCACAAGTCATCATTTTATGCCAATAAATCAGTTAAAACTTGGAGCTGGCTTTTTCGAACTTAATACACTCCTATTTAGAAATGCATGTGCTACAGAAAGCTACTGACATCTCAGATTAATAAAATAAATTAAAAAAAAAAAAAGGCAAATGCCATAAAAAAAGAGGCCAGACAAATCCCACTGGAATGATACATTGCAATGATTTTAGTGGGATTTATATCTACAAGCTATGGGGGTTTTGTGGGTTTTTTTTTTTCCTTTTGAAATGGTTGTGAACCAGAGTGATTACTTATCATTTTCATTTTAACTCCATCTGACAAATCGTTTTAGATGGAGAAAGCAATACTGCGTCTTTAAATGGCTACTCTGTCAGCGCATCTTGCAGGGCTTTAAATGCCCTTTGTTATCGCAGTCTAGACAGGACGCAGGCGGAATATTTGATATGTTATAAGGCAGAGATGTGACAAGGTTGAATTAATTTACTGCCTTATTTAAAGCTGAATTTCAAAACATTTTTCCTTACAAACTTGTCTTTTTCTCTCTCTGTCCTATATTTTTTTTCCCCCCCGAAGTTCGTGCAGTATGTTTCGACTGTTTAGACTGGGAGAGGAGACATTGGCTTACTGCAGCCTGCAGTACTTTAATTGCCCTTTTTATGACTGTCTAGACATCATGCAGATGCATGTTTGTGGTGAGAAGACATTTCCCCCTCTGGTTATACGATAGTCTGAAACCTTTACATTCCCTATCTCCTTACCCCCTCTGCCTTGGAATGCGCTTTACTCCCTCCATCCCTGAAAATCACTTTTTCCCTCAGTTTGTTTTTTTTTTTTTCCGAAGGACACTTCGGCCCCCGTTTTCCTGCTCTTTTCCACACGCTGGTGTGCAAACGTTTCGTGGGGATGGAGGTGTGAGGAGGGGACGGCTCTCGGGTGTCGCTGCACCGGGGGTGTCCCCGCAGCCCTGTCCCCGCCGTGCGTGCGGGTCCCCGTACGAGCGAACACATCGGCGGGCTTTGAATGGGTGCGGAGTTTTAGTTATGCAAATCGATGCATTAATTAACCCCGTTGCTATAGCTACTGCTTTATTGTTAAA
>VXBB01003525.1:35637-78173 GCA_013399915.1 Illadopsis cleaveri | reverse complement strand
CTTCCCAAGGCATCACCAGCACCCCTGTGCTGCAGCTGCAACTCAGATACCTCCTCCCAGATATATCCCAGGACAAGGTCCAGCACATCAGTAAATACTTGCACATTGTCTCCAGTTCCCTCTGCACACAGGGTTATTTATACACCATGGCACACAGCGTGCCCCTGGACAGGGCAGCAACACACAGTTGCTGTGTGTTAGCAGTGCAGGCAACAGATTGAAGCCAACCCCTGCTTCTCAACACTTTCATGAGGAAGCAGGTCACAAATGGAGTGATATCCGCTTTGTGCACTGAAAAATGTATGCTACTCATTTCCAGGAAATAAAGTTAACCACCCTAACCGTTCTTCCCTCTCACAGCCCCCCCCACCAGAACAATAGAAAGATGGTTTGTCTGAACGGGTTCACAGGGATGTATTTAGCTCTTTACACAAGCTTTACTCTTCCTAACGCATTTTTGGGACACCTGATGTTGACTTGGTGCAACAGCAGAGTTTCAGAGAGTAAGTACAGCAAGAGGTATTTGATTACATCCACCAACTCAGTTTTTGAATGCACCCACAGTTCATATTTGTGGAGTTTGTGTCCAAGCCTTAACAATGTGCATGTTTCTGACATCCATTCAACCACATTAAATGTTCTGAACTAAATACTGTACACAGGGGTATCAGCTGTTAAGTTTAAAAATCGATACATAGAAATGGGAGGAACACACTGCTCTCATACACTGAAATCTTAAAAATGGCTCCAGACCTTAATATTCTTCTGTCCCTACAGTCATGTAATTACTGAAACAATTTTCTGAACTGAAAGAAACAGCTGGCTGTATAGGTGGCAACCATAGGAATTTGTAGCACTCAGTGAAAGGGGAAAATCAAATACCAAGCAGAAGGCCAGGAGATCAGATCTATCTGAATGAGGACTCGTTCACATAAATTATCCAAGCTGAAATATCACATTCCATCAGAAGTTCTTTGAGTTCACCAAGGATAGAAATGAGACCTGGAGGAGTAAGCTCTTGTGTCAGGTTGTTCACTCCTTTACTGCCTCTGAAAGGAGAAAAGCGATGGCAATTCAAGTGCACAAGCAGATCCTGTGTCTGACCCACAGCTGGGTTGAATGATGACATGGGGGTGATTAGCACTGACTGCATATTTACCACCTCGAAGTCAAGCCCAACACTAGCCCCATTTTTTCTTCTAATCAGCTCAGATTGCTATTTTAAATTATTCCCCACATCAGCCCAAGGTGCCATAAAGACCATCAATAAAAACTAGCCTGATAACAGGCGCATACAATAGGTGAACCTGTATGAAAGGACGTCAAACTATGAATAAGCAGAAACCAAAAAGTACCCAGTCTCTTGTAAAGTTCTTGTTTAACCAGAGGATTTCCTCAGCTAGAAAGGGTGTCAGCAGAGAACATTGCATTCCGTTCTGAATTCCTCCCTCTGCTTTTAGCAACTGCCTTCAGAGCGTGCATTTGTTTCTGTAAATCCTTCTGTGCTGCTCCCTGTGTGCATGAGTTTAGAGGGCAAGGGTATTGCACATCCCCAACACTACTAACAGATGGAGCTCACCTCAACCAATAACACAGATTATGGTCTTTGCAATACACTCTTATCCGATTACACACAAAAAAGAATTCCACTATCTGCCAAACATGAGTCTTCTCAAAGAGAGGGGAAAACCTGTCTTCTGCTCCAACTCCTGCTTTGCTGTTTACAAAACTGTTTTGGTGGGGGGTTTTTTGGGTTTTTTTTGTTTTTGCTGGACTCCATCATGCACAATTTGCACATCATAGGCTAGGAAAAAAATCTTGGCAGATCTGAAAGCCTTCCAGTTAAGTTATGGGAGTCACCTATTCCGGTAAGAAAATGACAAAAGATGTTATCAGAATCAGGTATTTTAATGTCCTTAGTCTTCTAAAAGCAACATTATATAATAAAAATATCATGGTTCCAGTGTCTCACCACCCCCACAGCAAAGAATTTCTTCCTGATAGCTAGTCTAATCCCGCCCTCTTTCAGTTTAAAGCCATTACCCCTTGTGCTATCACTACCTGCCTTTGTAGAAGGTCCCTCTCCAGCTCTCTTGTAGCCCCTTTTGGTACTGGAAGGGTGGTCAAAGGTCTGTTGAATTACTTGAAGACTATTTAAAAGTTGATTACAAAGCATCCCTGCTTATTCCCAACAAAAATTTTGCCTGGCTTCGGAAATTCTGCTTTGATGCTTGGCGATGGCAGCAGTAGAGAATGAAGAACTGTAGCACCCCTTTGGGCATTACTGCAGTCTAAACAGGCAATAAGCTGTGAGCTTAAAAGGTCTGAGAAGGATTTATTGTGGACTAACAGATCCAAAGAAACTGCTTTTGAGGAAGCCAAAACTCCACAACACACAATGCCAGGCACAGTCATTTTAAAAACTGAACTGGTAACATCCACTTGGCTGAATGCAGCAATTGAAGAAAATGCTGCCATTATTTCTCCAGGGCAGGTGGAGGAGATGCCAGAGCTGAGAACAAAAGTTTAAATCTAGTCCACACATTTCCATCACACAATTCCATAAACCACCTGCCTCATCAGGTTTTGCCATCACAGCTCTAGGGGGCCAAAAGCAAGAAGAAACAAACCCAAGTTTCCTCCTAATTACATCAGTGTTACTGGGACATTGAAATAAGAACCATCAGAATTTAACTAAATACAAGCTATGGCAGTAGCATCTTCTAATTTGTGTTGTGGTACCACCTACCTTTCCCAACACAGAATGGGATTGCTCTTATTCGTCTCCCCACACAGTAAATTGCCCACAAAAATTTGGAGGAGATAATAAAACCCCTGAAAAATAAAGCCCACTGAACACCAGGTTATCAGCCCAAAGCAGAAAGAGGGCTTGATAGCACAAGCTCAGATTTAGGGACAAGTCTGAATTTCTTGCCTTTCATGGAACTAGGCATCTAAAGATAATTTTGGGGAAGTTTTTACTTGCTTGTAAACGTAACTATTCATACATGAAAGAGTTAGTCATCTTCTCCAGGTCAAAAATAAACACAGCAATTTCCAGAATGTGTCACAATACAATATTAACTGCATATCTGCACAGTCACTGAATCAGTGGACATTTAATAGCCTTAATTTAGAATATCTATATTTTCCTGAATCAGACTAATGTACCCTGAACTACCAATACCACTTCTGAAAGAGTCAGTTTGCTGTATAAAGACCTCTAAAACTGGTCCCAGCGATGAGAAACAAGCAGTGTGCCCTCCCTGCACAGCTGAGCTGCCAAACACAGAGCAGAGGCTGCGCTTTTCAAGTTCACGGACTCCTCACACAGAAAGAGTTTGACCAGGAAAGATGCAGCCAAGAATTTGCTCACACACACAAAATGCACACACCAAACTCCTATGATTAGGATTATTAGAGGTACACATCTATTATAGAGATGCATGCAAGCCAGGCTGCCAGCACAGACACAGAAAGCAACGCTTCAGCCTTTCTGTAGCTCCTTGACTGTGACACGTGAGCAAGCTGAGAAAACAGAAGGACCACTGGGAGGCAGATCTCGTTTCAGACACCTGAAATTGTCTTCATTTTAAGGGAATCAAAACACACCATGCCCTTAAGAAGCAAAGCCTCTTCCACTGGGAAAGAGACCTTTTCTGCTGATGCCAGGGGAATCAGAGTGAGGCGAAGGAACAGACACAGGTTACCAAGCACTCACAACAAATGTCACAGCCACGTGGAAGAGTCCCAACGGGAAACATATAGCATTTCAAAGTTTTCCCTTCAGTTTTGAAGATACTAATTTTAAAATACCAGAGCAGTGAGATAGCTGGAGCAGATACAAGGCATGTGCTAGAAGAGGTGAAAGACTTAAAGCATACTCATGGAGAAACAGGAGAGCAATCACCTCTCCTGTTTTATGGTTTCTTACACTTAAACATCTCCAGCCAAAACACAGGCTCTCTCACCTCCATGAGGAACAGGATATCGACAGGAGCCTAGAAAACCCTGCTTCAGCATATCTTAGTAAAATAAAAACAAAATCTTTTCAGATCATACTTCTAGATTCCAGGCAAAACTGAAGGAAAACTGATCTCCCCACAAACAGCACCACCCTGATGTCAGGGATCTGGTAATGCTATACAACTTCAGAGCAACATTGAGGCAATTAACTAAAAACAAACAAAAAGGAAATTCGGAGTGAAACAGAGATGATTTCCCATTTCTGTACGCTTTTCTTTATACTCATTTGTTAAGAATTCACCTGATTTTACAGACAGGGCACGAAAAGTCTCATCACTTGCTGCAGACCACATGGCAAGAGCAAGCGGAATGAAGCAGGCTTCAGTTTCCCTTCAGAACTTCATTTCTCCACCACACACTCTAAAGATGCATCTGTAGTATTTTTTCCTAGTACCACAAAGAGAACAGCATCAACAAACTTCAAACGGCATTTCAAAAGGAGTATTTGTCAGGTATCAGCACTGCAGGTCTGTTTAGCACAGGGAAGGACAAAACTGTACCAACAATGCTGAAAAGGAGAACTCAAGCAAACGTATGAGCCAAATGCCATGTGACAAGGCAGCCTCCCAGCACGCAGACCCACAGTATAGGGGAACCAAGATGTAGGGAAAGGACTGAGAATTTAGCAGCCCCAAATTTTAGGTGAAAAAGACCACAGATTCAAGTCAAGGTAATGAAGTGTCTAATTACGCCTATGAGCAGCAAGTAAAATGGTTAGAAAGATACATTTTCTATTCTAAAGCTTGTATTTTCAAGCAGAGAACTGTAAATTTGTAGGTTTTCTCTATTTCTAAAGAAGTGAAACATGACAAAAACTGAGAATGACATAAGATTCAATTTAAGATCAGGGACATGCTGAGGGTTGAGTCAACACAGTTTTAATTCTTAAAGCTCTTAATGACCTCATAATACACTGTGTATTATGAGAAATAATACTACACAGAAAAACTGTGTAGTATCTCTACAGTTAGGAGCAAAAGTCTATTACTGCATCAGTGCAATTTCTCAGATGCATCCTCCAGAAGGGATAAACCCTGCTGTTTTTAGACAAACACCCAGACCCCTCAAACAAAGCCTAGAGTGCCTGTGACAGTGATAATAGACATGAATTCCAGTTCGGTTGTCAGATAATCTGTTTTCCACCTGTGTAATATAATTAGCACCCAAAATAAAGTGGCAAAATGAGGCAAGCAGGATGCCCTCTTTTCTCCCAGATCAAGGCACTTCGTGAACATCAATTAGATGTTAATGTCCCTGGGAGGCAAGCGTGACAAGTCTTATTAAGCCATTTTAAAGATTAGGACACTGAGTCACAAGAGAGATTAAGAACTTCCTCAAAACCAAAAGCAGAGTCAGAGAGGGGCCAGCTACACCCCACCTGGGACTGGCAGCAGAGGACTGCGCTGCTCCACCTCCTGCAAGGTTTAGCGTCTCTAAAGGGGAAAAAAAAAAAAAAAAAAGTCCACGCTCCCACGAAGTTTCCTCGCCATGCCAGCAATGCCTCCGTTTTGACCTGCAAGGGACCAACTTTACATACAAGAATGCAGTCCCATTTCCATGCTCAGATCTTATTTTGGCTGAAGGCACCAACAAGGCTGCCAGCTGTAAACAGTTTTTAAAGTCGACAGAGACCTCCAGATCTTTCTCAATAAGTTTGAGAGAGAACATAAAACTTCTTGATACTGGCTCAACCTTACAGGCGTAGGGCAAATAAATCTATAATCACCAGTCCACAAGCCAGCTATCCGAATTCAAGGCACATGCTGAATTTACACATGAAAAACGGAGTGAACACGACAGGACAATCACTATCACAGGTTAACAAACACTTCAAAGCACGAAGAGAAAAGAAACTCAGCAGATGCCATGCTCAATTAGCCCAAAAGGTGAGCAGAGTAGGATGTTACGCTGATTAACACTCTCATTAGGACGCGTCCAAACTAATAGCCCACTTCAGTGTTGTAACACGTTTGGAAAGCTCTCGACTGCCTTAATCGCAGGGTACTCACGAAGCGAAAAGATTATTTTGACTTTTCCTGCGTGGCCGTCCCAGCCAGCGCGGCGTCACCCGCCGGGAGGGCTCCGGGAGCCCCGCGCCCAGACCTGCCAGTGGGGTGGGGCACGGCACAGCCCGGCACGGCTCGGCACTGCCCGGCACGGCACGGCTCGGCTCAACATTGCCCGGGCCGGCTNCAACCCCGGCCTGGCCCAGCCCCAGCCCCGGCCCGGCCGGCCCAACTCCAGCTGTGGCCCCGTGCGGGCTCCGCGGAAGGTGTGCGTTCCCCCCTGCTCCGAGCGGGGCTGCTGTGGGGCTTTTTCCCACGGATGCTCCGGTGTTTTCGGGCCCCACCTGCCATGGGAAGCGCTGCGAGGAACAGCGCGGCATGGGGAACTCGGGGCGCTTCCTCTCGGCTGCTAAAGCACCGTGTTTGAGGAAGCGTAAAGGTTGTCACATATTCGGCAGGTTCAAGAAGGTTTCGGTCAGCAGGCAAACAGAAAACCACTGGGGAGAAAGTTCAGGATCAGCTAACAGCGCTGGCACTGTGGCTCCCCGACTCCCATCAACAGTAACATCTTGCTGACGGCAGATGTGAAGTTGTACGAAAAACAAAGAAAAACAAGCAGGAATCACTTGAAGTGCTGCAACAGAAAGGGCAAATGAGCTAAAGGCATATCGGCTAACCTAAAACCTTGACAAAAGCTCTAGCAGGGCCATTTTATAGGTAACCTCAGCCAGTCATAAATATTTTGACATGTGCCACGTAGTCACCGCGCCTCAGTGACGCTGCAGCAGGCTGTGACAGGGCAAGGGAGCGGGACCCTGGCCTGCCATGACATGAGCTCTGACCCTTTTCACACCTGAGCCAAATTTGAAACAGCTTTTGGATGACATGGAGAGAAAGCAAGTGTGAATGTGGCCCTTTTCATCCATCCACAGCTGAATGTAACATAATCTCTAGTGACCCAAGTGGTTTAGCCAACTCTCTAAAATAATTTGTTGATCTTAAGGCATGCATTTTGTTGTAGAAAATACCTCTCATTTGGGTTGAAATTTGTCTTCTAGTTTTTTGCATCGTGCTTGGCTGAACCCAAGTTTTACTCAATGATTAACTTTGAATTGTGGTATGTTTGTCTACTGATTTATCTTCAGGAGATTAACTGTACTTTTTCCTCAAAGTGATAAAAGCAAGAATATCGAAATAATGATGCATACCATTTCCCTGTTATCTAAAATACTATCATCTTAAGCAGCCTTGGAGAAGGCAAGAACAAGGAATGAGAAAACCCTCTTGGCAAACTTCCAGGAAAAACGTGATCTGTAGTTAGCAAAGGGGGGCGTGTGTATGAAAGAAATCATATTTATATGATTTTTACAAACTGTTGCTAGTTTCAGTCCGCCACTGAGAGGCAGAGAACCCAGAAAATACAAAGTCTGAAAGAATTTAGCCCCTACTGGAAAATATTCCAAAACTTCTTTCTTTAGGATAGATGTTGCTTTTTGGTTAGGAAAGATGCTTGCAGCACTGGTCTCCCACATGTCTGTTCACCTTCACAACTGTCCTCTTCCCTCCATGCCTCTCAGAAAAAGTTGATAAGTCCATAAAAAGATAACCCTTTCCTGCCAACTTCTTCCAAAACTTTTCTGCATCATCGGGGGCTTCATGAAGACCTTCATGAAGAAACCTTGCTGCTTAGTAACTATAATTAGTGTATTTACTCATTGTCCTTAACTGTTTTATCTTTGAAAGTGGCTGAAAGATTACTGTATAATTCACACTAAACTATCACGACCATCTTTAAAAATTATGTTTCATTAGATGTTACTTAACCAGAATTAAGAAATTCTTTATTCATAGTCACACCTACCTCTCTCCAAAGCAAAACATAACTGAGATACAGTCTAGTCACTCTGGGCTAAGATGAACACACATCAGTTAAAGATTAGATTAATAAGCATTAATTAAACCACCAATCTGGCGTTACATGGGGCTCTGTGGGATATCCTAGCCCACCTTCTCTTCTTTGAGGTGTGGGACACACAAGCATAAAGGAGAATAGCATCTTCCCCGGGTGCTGCACAGCCTCCCCTTCCCCTGGGACAAAGTTCCTAACCCTTTTTTTAACAGTGTGGCTGCTTGGTAATTTTTTTGTTCAATCCTAGCCTGTCCTCCGCCACTGAGAGGAAAAAGAATGGTCCTTACAAAAAACAATCCAGCCTTACTAACTGGTATAAAGCTGTGCCTGCTAACTCTGCTGTAGGATGTTGATCCCTCTGTGTGGCTGGTGATGTGCAGCACTCCCTTTCCTGATGTGTGCAAGCCTATCTGTTCAAATTCTTGTAAATGGATTTCTATCTACATATCCAGCACAATGAAAGCCCTTCTTGTGGTATTCAAACAACTTGTCTGATCCTTTCTGATGAACTGTGGATGTCTTCAAAGTTAACTGAATTTTCCGTACAAGAGGGATGGCCTGGTTGTGGCCTGGCTCTCAGGACACCATGCTGAGCTCCCTCCTCAGTCATTTATTTTCTTGATGACTTGGAGAATTCATCATGTATCAGTTTGTGATCTGTAGGGTGCACGTAATAGGACTTCCTTCCCTTATGGGGGTTATGAGGATGAAACCCTTGTATGAGGCTGAAAGCTTGACGTTCTGCTGCATCATGTGAAAGGCCACTATGGCTATTTTCCTGCTCCTGGTTTGAAGTTGCTCATCATACTCATCTCTGGTGAGAATAAGTAGTTAAGTACAAAAGTTTGTGTTCTCTTCCTTCATTAATACTTTTTGGTTTATATCAACATGGAAAGTCATTAGGGTGGTTCTTTGAAAGGAATTTTGCTTTAGAGAGTGAGGAAAAGAAAACAGATCTAAGGAAAGGAAGCTAGATTCTTTACGTGGGAGCATGTAATTTTCCTGGGGCCTGGAATAGCTGGATTTTCTTACCACATGTGCAGGAAATAGCCCTTCCTACCCAATCCTGGGTGTATCAGATAATACCCTTAGCATATAAAGGAACTATTCCAGTGTGAGACACCTTCTAAACAACATTTCTGTTCAAGTTTCCAAGCACATTAACAGATTTATACAGGTCTATTGAGGCGGAGTTCCAAACACTTTGATTCATTAGGAAAAAGCAGACAGAAGTACCTGTGGAGCATGCACTGCTAATTTTCTAGCCTTTTTCCCACGGGAGGCTCCGAGTTCATTTGTTAGGGAAGTTTGGGGATGGGTCATCACCCTGCCTTCCTCCTGTGAGCAGTTTCTCACACACTCGGTGCTGCTGCTGCAGAAACAGGAGCGGGTTCCTGTTCCAAGTGCAAACCCTCCCAGCTGCCAGGGTTTGTATTTGCCCTGTGCTGCCCCTGTCCTTTGAGAGCTCTGACAAACCATCCCTCAGCACACCTGGTCAGTAACACACCCCCAGGCCGGCAGCATTAGTCCTTCTTCCCTCCGTGCAAATATTCTTGTTTGGGTTTTGGGCACCTGTGGGGGTGGTTTTAGTTTTCCACGTGTATTTTCTCTGTTTTATTAACAACCAGGAATTAGAGATTGTTTGATGCATGTTACTGACACAAATCTAGGAAATTTCACTCTTTTGGTCACATGTCTTTGCTGGCTAAATCTCCCTGAGGCTGAAAAGGATTTTACTGCTGTGAAATTTCTAATAATACACCAAATATGGGCACAGGATGATCTCTTGCTCCTGTATCATTCAACTTTATTTGATTCATTTCCTAAGACACTTGGCTAAATGCAATTTCATAGAGAGACAGACCAGCTAGCCAGCACCAGCCTCTTCAAAATCTTCAGCTCATGAATCAAAAAAATTCATTCTTTGAAGGCAGAAGAAGTGAATCAGAATCTCTAGGATAACTTTAATTTTAGTAAGGCATGAAATTATGGTCCTGCATTTATTCCTGTAACAGAGTCACATCTCAGTGTCATTTTACT
This sequence comes from Illadopsis cleaveri, assembly GCA_013399915.1. Lineage (NCBI taxonomy): Eukaryota > Metazoa > Chordata > Aves > Passeriformes > Timaliidae > Illadopsis > Illadopsis cleaveri. The sequence continues at coordinate 68,192 of VXBB01003525.1, read as the reverse complement.
TCATTAAGGGATAATGTCAGCTCTGGTGATGATGTAATTACAAATCCTGGAAACATTTTTAGAGTTCTGAAAAGCAACAGTCACAACCCTAAGAAGTTTTAAACCCCTCATGGGGCACATGTTGTCTTGTAAGGTGTATTTGAATTTTGAGATTTGACAGATAATCAAATAAGGTGGGCATTATGAAGGGTGGAATAAACCATTATTACAAAGAGTTGCATCTTTTTCTTTCCTTCTTGTAGCCAGTCTTTTAGTCAGCTGTTAAAAGGCTTAGTCTTTCCTAAGGATATGTTTTTATTATTACCCTTAGGAATACCTCTAAAAGCCTTCATTTTATCAATGTTAAGTCATCAGAGTTTATTCCACAGATCTTTTATATTTTCATTTCTGATGCTTGGGTTTGTGTGCTCAAAATAATTTAAAAAGAAGCTTTTGATTCTGCTTTGATTTGCAGAAGTCAGTACTCTGAGAAATACATGACAGATATAAAAGCCATGGAGCTGCTTCTGTTGAAATAAATGTCAACATCTCACTGACTTCAGAGAGAAAAGGATCAAGTAATTAAGTGTTGTTTTGCATGGATTCCAATAGGCTTTGGATCAGGCCTCATTTCCCCAGCCAGTGCTTGCAGCGTTGCTACTTTGGATTGTGCTGACAAACGACTCTCTGTAAAACTAACCCACCGAGCTCGGCAAAGCTGATAAGATTTCCTTCCTGCACTGCTGTGCTAACACCTTCCCTGAAAATGTGCTCTGGCTTTGGCCATACTTGATTTCAGATTAAGGCTTTGCAGAGAAAAATGAAACTTCAATGTGATAAAGTGATAAAGGAATTTAAGTTCATGTAGACTCTTCCAAGCCAAGTGATTCCAGGCTGTGTGCAGCTGGGAAATAGATTCTGCTTTGCTGGGGTGCTAAAACATCTGCTTGAGCCAGTAACTGCCAGCTGCTTGAGGGATTGTCACATTGCAAAACAGGCAGAGAGGGTTGTGATTGTATCAGGAGAAAAACATAGTGCTCTGTGAGAGACGTGTTGGGGAAATTTTGTGAGGAAAAAAAAAACAAACACACAAACAATGGAAACAACTCACACACCTGCATGGAAACAGTTCCTAGAATGTGACTGTCAGTGAGTAAGAGGAACATTCTGTAAATGCATTCTTAATACAAATTAATTTTTCTGTATGTGTTGTCAGCAGGAACCTAGATTATTTCTTGTCTGTGGGAAACCTTCTGTCAGAGACAAAGATCACTTTCCACATGCTTTGATCTTGGCATATTAAATCTTAGCAGAGACTTTATTTAATTAAATGTTATTTATGTTTTGTGGGTGTTACTGAACAAAGACTTCCCTGAGTGTCATTAATGGAAGAATGACAGAGGGTTTGAACCAGGGAAGGACTATCACGATAAATCTGAATGCAGAGATATTTTAGGGAAATCACCATTCCTCAGACAGCTGAACACTCAAACATACTTGCCTAACTCAAGGGTGAAACCACAACGCTTCTCAGTGCCATCCTTCAGGTCTCATAGAGCCTTCATTTTTAAGTTAAACACTTGTAGTTGGTCTGTGCTGCTGAAATTGTTTCTTTAATTGCAGTGACTCCATCCACATGAGCAAAGCCTTGTTAGAAGGTCAGTGCTGCATCTTGGGGAAGGAGGTACTTTCTTTGGCAATGCCAGAGTTCACTTTGGGAGATTCTGGTGACTGATCACTTACTGTGCTGCATGGCACTGTGTTAGAGGAGAGGTGACCTCACTTCTCATGCTCAGCCAGGAAGGAACAGCCAGGAAGAAGATTTGGTCTTTTGTTAAAATTATCTAACACAAAATGTTTCTCACTTGCTCTATGGAGATAATGGAAAACAACCAGCAACTGCTGGGCATGAGTTTTGTCTGTTATACATTATTGTCTGTCTTGACAGCATAAAATTAATAATTTATATGTATCCAAACCCCCTTTGTTTAAAAAATAAGGTTGCTAAGAAACAAGAGTTGTGCACATTTAATGCCATTTATGGTCAGAGGATCCTGTCAATAGGAGGGGAATAACTGTGGACCTATAGGTTCCACGTAAGTTTTATTAATTATAGTTGAACATACTTAAGCAAGAAGTGTTGATAATGATAAAAATTTGGTTTACCTGTGGGTTTTCATTTCATTATGGTTCAAATATGTTACAAATAATTGTGTATGTAAACTTTGTTCAAAACTGATCAGTTGTCATGGTCCAGGAGGTAAGTGGGTATGCCCAGTGAAATGTGCATATTGATATCTTTCACTACTATACTTATTGTTAAGAGAGAAAATTCATCCAGCCTCCTACATTTCACTGGAGTCAATGCTATGCTTATTCAGACCAGTAACCAACTTTTCTTCTGAACTTGCTCAACTGCCAAAAAAAAAGGAGAAAAAACAAAAGGAAAAAAAAAAGAAAAAAAGAAAAAAGAACAACAAATGGCAACACAACTGCTAAACCCGAAGATATTCCTGGCACTGCCAGGCTGGCCACACTATAGACATGGAAGAGACTTTTCCCCAAACCTGATGTTACAAATTTGAGAGCTATAGGTCTCTAATCACTACCTTAAACTTAGGAAAATTATCCTCAAAAGATTGCACTTCTTGCTGGGTAAAAATACAACCGTGTTCTCAACCTGCTGCTCAGGAATATGATCTTCAAAGTTTAATTGCTTTTTAACTACTCACTGCAACTCTGGGCTTTTTTCTTTTTTAATTTTGTATCCAGCTACAGCAGCACTGAAGATTTCTCTTTTTTATCTGATCGCAGGGAAAAGAAAAAAAAATAAAAGCAGCTTATTCCTGCTTCCACCCTTTCATCCTGGTTTCTTAAATGGGGCCTAAAGCCATTTACCTGTTTAACCTTGTGGGATAATTAAGTCGTTCAGGCTTAGTCAACTTCAGTTTTCCCGGGTTAAACTGGCCCCCTGCCAGCATTGTCAATTTTCCATAAACCTTTGGGGAAGGTTTACATAACATCCCTGCTCTTAGGGAAGCTCGGTGTTGCCCTGGTGATGTGCACACACATGGGTGCTGCCGCATCCAGAGGGGCTCAGGAGGGTACAGTCCTCTTCAGTGCTGCTTAGAGAAGGAACGCCTGTTCCACTGTGCCACAGCCCACCTGGCACAGGCCAACAAGGGGTTTAGCAAGTATTTGAGACCATGTGGGGAATAAGGCCATGGTCATTGTCCTCCCTGCTGGGGATTTGGGGATCTCGAGGATGTTGCAGCTGCCTCCCCCAGGGACGCCAGGCTCTGCAGGACCACATCTCCTGCCACCTCTTGGCCGTTAGCTCAGCAAAGAGGTGCCACCCCAGAAATTGTCACCAGCTCCCAGGGTGACACCAGCGCTTGTTGAATAGCCTCCTGTGAGTGTCTTATCTTCTTTTCTGTTGGAGTCGGGATTAAATGCTTGAGAGACGGATTTTCGTTTTCGGACTCAGATGTTTATTAATTGTTGTCTATGTTACAGTCTCACAAGCTGTGAGTTCTAGCAAAGTGAAAAATGGCTCTCTCTATATCTCTTTACAAGGCCTTTTAAGAACAAACTGTCCAATTATGAAATGACACCTAAATTATTTTTACTTTTAACCCAATAACCAAACACCCGTGGCCCACAATGCAGACTTTTCCATCCAATTACAAAATACCACCCAGACCCATGAAGAAGAAGGTGAAAAAGAAGGAATAGCCTACACCCTAAATCCTTCATCTTGCTTTATATATATTACATATTCTAAAACCCTAAACTCTGAGTTTTCCACCATGTGATATTACACACTTCTATTCAAACTACACACCCAAAATCCCAGTTCTATCAGTCAATTTTGGACGCCTTTTCCAAGGCCTCAGGTGAAATGCAGTGTTTTCTTGGGGGTCAGTGACCGTCAGCCGAGAAAGTCTAAAATTCTCAGTGCCCAGAGTTCCAACAGATCCCCCTCTTGTTTGAACCAAGAAGACTGCTTTGACAGCTTTGTCAAACCTCTGTCGGATACACTGAAGTAGACAAGGCACAAATACCATAATAACTATGATGACAATCAGCACACACACGCTTATTTTCAAAAGTCCCTTCCGTGGCTGTCCTCAGCGCACACGATCTCACCGGATCACGGCACCAGCAATATTGTTCCTGACAACCTGCAAAATATTTTTATGAACTTCACCGTTTAGTGTTTAAACATGTCATGTTAGCAACTTCAAACAAACAAGCATAGCTTGCAGGGAGACCTTTCCAGACTTGCACCATCTGCCAGTAATTTTCCTGTGTCAGTGCCAGCATTTAAAAAAAAAATAGTATTCTCTAATTTTAAAAAAAAAAAAAAGTCCCATGCATCTGCAAATTTGTCAGCAGGGCAGATGGCATCTCTTCCTGCTCCTCGACACTCAGAGTTTGGAAATAACAGCTTTCAGCTAGTGGAGAAAGAGCCGCTACACTGAGAGCAAAAGCGCAGCTCTTGGGGAGGGAACAAAGCCTGGGCACAAGTGCGTTTCCTCAGCAGCTGAAATGAGCACTGACAACGCCACATTCCCAGGGGAAATCCTGCTCAGCAGAAACTTGGTCCAGCAGCTCGCTGCAGGATTGTTCCGCGTTGCTCATGGAGCTGGCGTTTCTTGGAGTGCTCTTTATCTGGCAATATTTGCAATTCGCACGTGGGATGGACCTGTGAAACTCAGCGCAGCTCCAAACCCTTCTTTTGCCGTTCAGCCTTCCTGATTTGCAAGTGCTTCTTTCTGCATGTGAAGTGATCCTTTTAGCTCCCTCTATTGCATCCTTGCAATTCCTTAATGAGCAGCAATTATGCTGCTCTTTCAAGATATGCATCTGCTATCACCCATTCACCAGCACACTGTTTAGCAATGTATGAGATAAAGACTAAAAGGCATTTTCAGAATTTAAAAAAAAAGTCAGTTTGAAATATCCCCAGGGGATTCACATGGTTTATTTACTTCCTGGTGATCAAGAGATCGCTGGCCTTTTACTTTCACTCACAGAGACAAATATTTGTTATGAGCTGGTAAACAAAAGTTCAGTTGTACGTGGATAATTCATATTGAACTTCAATGCAATATGAATGTTATCCAAGACTCTTTCAGAGAGTGCTTATTGTGAAACTTCACAGATGAAACTGCCTTATTAAAAAAAAAAAAAAGTTCTGCCTTTAGAGCAGACTCCCATTTTAATGAATCGAGTTAAAGGGCTGGTTTCCTTCATGACTCTTCTCTTGTCATTTACTCCAGGCCGTGACAGATCAGAACATTTTTCCTAGTGCACAGTGTAAGGATTTTTAGCAAGCATGTACATTTCGCCGGGTGCTCAGGGAGAGAAAGTTTATATTTTTGCATTTTTTTATTTCACAACATATCCAGACTTTGGAAACTTGCCAGGTCTTGCCTTCTGTTTTGCTTAAAACATTAGTCTACAGAGCACCAATAAGCATCTTAAACTAAACTAATGTCTGCATGTCATTATTTGTAAACGTGTAGGTGTTTGCCGGGAGGCAGAAGAGCCCGTGATACTGCTACCATTGCCTCCATTGCCTGTTATTTCTGTGTAGCCTTTTCTGGTTTAGGGTTTCTGCAGGGTTTTTTTTTGTTTGTTTGTTCTAAATTTTCATTTTGCCTGCCCCTGATACTGCGTGTAGCTCCACTTTCACCCTAACAGCTCGGACCAAGGAGGGTCAGCTGAGAACAAGGGCTTGGAGCATCTCCCAGGGCCTGACTGGGCTCTATTACCAGCACTTCTGAGCACAAATATGCAAAGTTTAATGAAGTCAGTGGAAAGACTCTTACTGGCTTTGGGTTAGCTTTGGATCCAGCTGTAAATTATGGGAGTTTCATTTTATTTCCATTACTTGTCCACAATATTTTTTTGCCTGTGCTAACAACATAGCTGCTTTTTTAAACAATGACAGAACTGCTCTTTCCAGTCAAGTGATCCATTTGTCAGTAAATTACACTGCAATATGACCAGAGAGGCATCCTAAGGTTGCTGCTAGATGGAAAAGGGTGAAAAGAGCCTCTTTCTGGGTTTGTGGGCAGTCACTGGCTTCAGGGGAATCACCCAGTTATTCTTTGTATTCATCATCCTGAAATGGGGGAATAGTTGTTATCCTACCTTTCCAGAAGAACAAAGTGAAGGAAAATCGCAGCTCTAGGAAATTATAGGGAAATTATAGGAAAACTGGTCTCTTCTGACTCCCTAGTTGGCCAATGGCAGAAGTTATACCAACACAGGAATCCCCAGCTCATGTCCCATTTCTTCTCGCTCTGTTCATGTGACATTGCCATACTGTGTCACAGAAGAAAGCCCATAGGAAGTGCACAGGAAATCAGGATTTTGTCAGTTTAACAAGTTTAAAGAAATATGTGTTCTTGGAATCAGAAGCACAGGCCCTGAAAACAAAAGGACATCTATCAAGGCAGTTTATTTTGAAGTTATAAAGTGATTACTCTCCCTACACATTTATCTAAAAAAAAAAAGATGTAAAGTAACCATGTTAAGTAATTACAGGGATCTAAACTTAAAAAAAAAAAAAAAAAAAAAAAACTGAGTATGAAAAAATGTATGTGATATGGCATCATTAAGGCAATGGGACATTTCANAAAAAAAAAAAAAAAAAATTCGTTTAAAATGCTGGTGGTGCACAGCAGACAAGGTCTGTGCCGTCATGTATCAACAGACTCTGCTCTCTGAGTAACAATTTTCCCTCAGAACATGTTCTATTTATAACCCCCCTAAGCCTTTTGCAGTATGTTTCCTGTTCAGACAGCAGAAAATGACTCAGCCAAGCAGTAGAGTCACTTCCCAAACATGGGATTCAAAACTAGGGAGAAAATCAGGAGCATGCTCAAAACTTGACTGATGAGTCAAAATACTGTTTAAACTGATTCTTTTTTTCTTTTTTTTTTTTTCTCTAAAAGTACATGTTAGAAATTGTTCACCTGGTCATTGGGAGCACTTAGGTACTTGTTCCCTGAGAATGATAATATTTTGTTCATTCACTCACTGTGAAATGCTTTCTGTCTCTGTAACTACCCTACCGCAATATTATATTTCAAAAGCAATCACCAAAAATTATAGCATGGACAAGTCTCCTGCTGCTCTTCTTTGGCTTGGGGTGGGCATTATATGAAGAAGTTCTTGATACTTTTAGCTTGCAGAAGAAACTATCTTGGTATTGCAGATGACTGGCTAAAATTGTAATTTTCAACTTATTTACTAACCCACTGCTAATTTTTCAGCTCTAGAATATGAGAGATGTTGCTACATTTTCTATGCACAAAAATGTATGCTATTTAAATAATCATCCATGAACCTCCTCCAGCACATTTATCTGCAAAAAAAATGGATCTGGAACTGGAAAACAGAACAGCAGCATTCTCAGTTCTCCTTTCAAGAGCAGAAGCATTATCAAAAACTAAGGATGGAGTTCCATCCTAAAACACGAACTGATGCATAACTGCAATCTGCATGATTCATCATGGCTACAACCACAGAAACTCTTCCACGCTCCACAGCTGAAAAAGAGTATTTCCTTCTGTCCAGATGTAAAAGCACCATATTTCTGGCATTTCAGCCATTTAGCTTAAAGAGAGCCTCACCTCTTGTCCTAATCCATTTGCACTAAAAAACCCCAGAATATCCCTGGCCCTTTGGAACCTGAATAATGTCTTAGAGTTTATGAGACCATGGTGTATTAAACAGAAGAACACACATGATCACAGCTAGAAAATTACTTTCATTTGATATCTACTTCTATTTATTTCATTTTCAGAGAGACTAAACAGCCTTTCTCTAATCCCACTGTCTTTTTCTCAAGCAGATCCTTAAAACAGGTTGGGAAGTGGCAGAGGAACGTGGTAAATGTCTACAAATGAGAGAGGGCTTTTTAAATCAGACCTTTTCCACATTAACTAGGCTACATTCACATTGAGACACCTCACAGGCCATTTTTGGGCATATGCCTGGCATGGCAGTGGATGCCCTCGTCCTGCACTGCCCTGATCTCGTGCCAGAAGCAGTCGGAAAAATAAGGATGCGGTGTCGCCTGCCTGACAATGTCACTGTGATAAACGGCCGAGGGCACATTCCAGCGCTATCACTGCTGCTCTTTCATCTACAGGAGCTGCTCTCACTGCCACAGCCAGCCCCAAAGCAGGGCTCCAGAGCAGATGGAAAGCATGCAGGAATAACTACCATAGAAACATCAGGGGGAAAATCAAAATACCGGCATGTTTTCAGCTGCAAGTGCAGTTTCTGATGTGTTAACACCTGTCTCTGCCCCAGGCTTTGTCCCAAGCACCAACCTTTCTACAACCCTGCAGGTTCACTGGAGGTTCAGTATGGAAAACTGACAGGTGTGAGCAGTGACTTGCTCTTACAAAAGCTTTGTGTATCTTTATGTCTTCAGAATGCTGAGGTTTCTCCCATCTCTACTTGGCATTTCAGCTTCCAGTTTTCTGCCTCAGATACCCAGTGATATTATTATGGTAATAATGAAACTGCTTATTAACTCTAGACATGCTTTGCTAAGTCTTTCCTCTTAACCAGGAAAAATTACGTTTCTTAGGTAAGAGATATCTACCTTCTCTCTTTTTTCTGAGCCAAAGTTCTTTCAGCTAGTCCAATATGGGACAAGGTGACCTTAACTTCTGAAAATAACATTTTTATAGCTTGGCATTATGCACATATTTACTGGGAGCAGACGGAGAGATGGCTCTGCAATGTCATCACAAGTTTTGCTGCTAACCCAGGGCAGGAACATGTGACCCTCCCCCTATAGCTGAAAGAAGTTTTGATTTAAAATTTTGTTTTAAAATAGATTTGGAAAACTGCCTAAGTCTGAATGCCAGTGCTGCATTCTGCAACAGAGAGGAAAGAGGGAAAGAAGAAGGAAAGAGGGAGGAAATTGGATTAAAACAAAACTCCCCAAGTAAACATAGGTGAAGTAATTAAAGAGAGACCTTGGAAAACTCCATTTCCTCTGAAGTTCTTAGGAAATAAGGATTTGGAAATAAATACAAGCAAGTCAGCCAAAGTATAATTAAACAGTTCAACAGTGTACCTTTTATTTAACAAAAAGTCATTATACAACTGCATTTTTGTAGATTAAATGGAGCAAAATAAGTAGTGTGCAGAACAAAAAGTAACACTGGTGTCCAGTGTTGCTTTCCAAGGCCCCTGTTTCTCTTGCATTCTTAAAAAGTCCTTCACTCTTTTCGGTGCATGGTGACTTGTCTAGTTTCTCCTTTGCACTTTCCCCATGCCCTGATATGCTGAGTTTGGATGTGGATGCAAAGAGCAAACCTGCCTGAGTTCAGCTTGCTCACATCCCCTCCACAGGTAGTTCCGTGCACCTTTCCTGGGAGATCACAGAAGCAAACTTCATTAGGACAAGGCAAATTAGGATACAAAACAAACTGCTGTTGGTGTAAATATTTCCTGTCAGACAGAACAATTAAACCCCCTCCCCAAGGGGCAATCAGCTGGCCTTTGGTAAGAAATGCTTAAGAAGCAAGAATCTGTCAATTAGACCAGAAGTAGTTCCAAAAGAAGCACAAACACCACAGGAGAAGAGGCCTTTACTGAGGCAGGCACTGTGACAACCCAGATTAGAGCTTCATGCCTAGCTTGCCCTGAAGGATCCTCACTGTCCTCGGGGGGAACTCTGTCCCCATCCGTGCAGGGAGTCAGCCTGAGCATGTTTCTGCACACACCAAAAGTTCACCAGACTAATTAACATATTTAAGACTAATTAACACCCATTCAGCCTCATCCCACTTCCACAGACTCCACTACTGCAGGATCAGCTCTGCCTCTGGGTGAGGAGAAAATCACTTATTTTCTTACAACAACTTAAAACCCTATTCTTCAGTGCTCTTTGGGGAACTTTGGTCACATATGACAAAAAGGTGAGGCTGTAGCTAGGACAGGCTAAATGATTTCTGAGCTCACTTATGTCCTGTTGGCTGGGGGCTGCTGCTGCCCCAGATGCAGCACCTCATCCCACAGTGATGCAATTGCCATGCAAAGTAAATGGATCATCTTAATCATGCTCTTTACTGAAACTGGACATTAAACCACTCAAAGTATTGAATTGTGTTAAAACAATTCACTGCTTTACCAGTCCTGATAAAGTTCTGTGTGAATTGTTTTATGTGTGTGTGAAATAGCAAATAACAGGGATGGAGCCATGTCTTCTGCCAGTTCAATACAGGTTGAATATACCCCTGATAGCAGAGATTAGTGATAATCAGAAGGAAAATAGGACTCAGAGGAAGATACATACATAAATGAATACCTGAGGAGCTTTATCTTAATTTAATTTGATTTCCTATCTAACACTGGTTGTTAATTTTTAACTATGTACTTTCTGTATATAGCATTATGGTATCTTTTTGGAAGTATTTTAGTCTAAATTAAAAAGCCTGAAATATTGAAGAAGCTTCTAAATACCAAAGAAAATTGCAGTATGAGCTAGCTTGCCTCAGAATAAAAAAACCCCTCCTGCTGCTGCAGGTTATTTGTAGCTTGAACATATCTAGTTTCTACTTCCAAATTTAGGCTGTTTCTTCTGCTTGATTATGGAGCTGACAGTCACCTTTCCTTTACTATCATTTAACCAGGTATTTTACATTGCGTTTCTATCTCTTGCTTTTTTTTTAATCAGAATGTCCAAAGTTCTTAGGACAATTTAATCATATATTCAATCAACGCAGGTGTGTTTATAAGCCACGCTTACAAATACAGGTTACATGTCCATTGTCAAGCTCTATCACCCTTAATACTTTGTCAACTGATACTGTTTATGTTACCATCAATTATTTACTTTCCTTTCACAAACCATCTCGAATTTTGTCTGATTTTGCCTCTGGCAGTCTTAAAAGTAACTATTCTGAAGTTCCTGATCCATGCATTTTCCCAGTTTAAATACAGGTATATAACCTGTTTTTAGTCCATTTTATCCTACAATTTGGTAAAAAATGCCACTTGGTCAAAAAATTCTGTAACCATCCCAGCTATATCCCTGAATTACTGGACTACAATCAGAGCTGAAAAATATGCTTTTGTGTATAAAATGAATTACAAGAGGGACATATGTCACCACTCAATGCAAAGAATCAATAAAAAATGTGACTTGAAAATTAAAAATGCTATAAATTTCTGCTCTTACTGTTTTGACTGTGGTAAAACAGCAGTGTCTGAGCAGGAAGTCTGGCAGGGCTCACAGTAATCCAGCCTGAAGTAAATAAAGGTGTGGGCAAGTTTCAAAACATCTTGGGTGGTGACAGGGTCAAAGCCTAGGGCTCTCCTGCAAGTGGTGAAAAGAAAATGGTCAAATGCTTGAAACACTGTCCTTCAATGGGAAGATTAAAAAATAGCACAACAGCCTGAGTCCAAAAGGGTACAGTAGCTGAAAAGTAATTCCATATAAAGAAAAAACCATAAAATCAGTAAATTCAGTTAGTGGTTATATTTAGAAGGCCTCACTGCCAGATGGTTTTCTGGCAATGAGTTGTTGCCAACCCTATTCCTTCTAAAGGTAAATGATATCAAACAGGCAACTTTTGGTCGCCAGAAACAAACACAAGGATGGTCAAGACTTTGCAGAAGCAGATAGTGAAATGCTGCTCTGGATCATACACAGTAGCTATGCAGGGATGAAACCCTGATATTCTGGATTTCTGTGGCAGAGTTACATCTATCAGAAGAAATAATTTCATTCATAGGGTTGACACTCTTGGCTCTCACACAGTAAGTCCACATTTAACTGGCCCTAAGCCTGTTCACCCTCGAACAAAAACAAGTATCACACCAATAATCAGGGCAAAATCAGCACACAGAACATGACAAATAATGTTTGACTTTGAAAAGTCGCAGCAGTATTTTATGTTTTATGAAGAATTTAAATCTTCCAGTAACTTCCAGTTCTGAGTTAAGCTCTGTTCTTGTCCCGTTGATAGATTTTGTTTGTATACTTCATACAGAGTGATTGAGTGGATTAGGAGCCACTGGTTTTCCACATGGGAGAAGATTCTTCATCTTGTTAAGACATATTCTTGTTCCAAACACTGCTGGACCGATATGCCAGAACTGGTAATGCCTATTGAACAAAGCCCAGCTTGTGAGGAAAGCTGTTTGTGGAACAAGCAAACAAGACAGCTGTGGTGACACACGTGACATGACAGAATCACGTCCCTGCACAGCAACAGAACTGTGTCAGCTGGAGATCCTAAATTTAAACCCAGGAGCATCAGGTTTCACATATGCACCAAAACCACCTACATGTCAATATTTATTTGGTCTTTTGGATCTGTAGATACATTTGAAAGGAAGAAAAATGCTCAAGGACAGCAGATGTACTGCATTTTAATCTCAGTTCCCATCTGGGTAAACTTGGCTTCTCTTCTCATCTTCCACAGAATGTAAAAGTATTTAGAAATGTTTCTTCTCTGTGAGGAAGACTTTACTCATGTGATTAGTGGGTTAAGAGGTAAAGATTAATGCTTGCAAAGTGCTTTGAAATCCAAGATGAAAGGTAAAGGTATTATGCAAGAATGATTATTTTACACCAATTAATGTAATTTGTTCCTGATGATGTAACATAATAAAGGAAGTATTCTTAAACTAGACACCGAGGTCTGGCAAGGGAACTTGGATTCTGGCAGTCACAAAGTTCTCATGCCTATGTGCTACACAGCCCCATCACAGACCCTGACCACAAAAGAGAAGTGATAAAAGGTGGGTTTTTTCACTTAGTGTTCTTAGCAGAGCTAATGCGTGTTTGTGATGGGTGTGAAAGTGCTTGGATACACATGCGCACCACATAACACATCATAACAGGACTATCATCATATCAGACAAGGCATCATTTATGTAGGTTTGAAATAAGTGACAAATCACATGGGGATATAGAAATACTTTTTTTTTCTGCACATAAAGTCTTTCAATCTAGCATGTTGCTTTCCTTTTCTGGGCCTCCGGCCTTTCTGGTGCAATAGCAGATTTACAACACACAGAAAAAAAAAAAAGGGCTCACCACAAGAAAAAAAGATCTGGGTTTTTTTTTGCCTGGTCTTCAATCAATTTGTTCTTGGACATTCAGGACATCCCTCTCCCACTGTAGGTCATCCTGTATCTCCTGCCAGCAGGGAAAAGAAAAAAAGAGCCAAATCTCTCCCTGTATCATTTCCCCAGTTGTGCTTGCCACACCTGTGAAACAAAGGGGAGTTTTTCCTGACACAGGGAAAGGTGGGAAGTGAAGAGACACAGGGAAGGCAGTGAAGTGACAGGACACAGGTGGCTGGAGGTGGTGCCCTCCTGTCACTGCAGCAGGTGAGCCACTTGTGTCACACAGGCACTTGCATACCCCTGACGCTGCTCCAAGGCATGGCCTCACACACTGCACAGAGAAATCCATCTCTCTGTGTGCAGCCACACAGAGGAAATATTTACACTGCTGAGCATTTGGATTATGAAAGCATAAGCAAAAGGAAGGCTACTGGAGCCTCTGTAACCCATCAGAGGGCTGCCAGCCCCAGCAGGGTGAGCTGCTCCATGAAACGTGCCCTGGATGTGTCAGACCCTGGACTGTGCTTTTAGGCAAACCATACTTTCAGTAAGCACTAGCAGCATCTTAATCCCCTTAGTATGGCTCTGGTACACTGATCACCAAAATCTAGGGCAGGCCACTGAAGTAGCTGGATCAGGCTCTAATACTCCTTTGGATCACAATACTGCAAAGATTTAACATTTGCAAATAACTATCATGTGAGTGGTTAAATGGGATGCTGGAGGACCTGGGTCAGAACTGGAATATTCAACAAATTCTAACTTCGGTTATATCTATCAAGGATGCAATGGAAACAAGGAAAAAGTCAGGGTGGCTGCTGAGAGAACCTGACTCTTAGAAATATGCAGCATTTCAGGACTTAGATATCAGCTTAAATTCACTCACAACTATTCACTCCTATCAGCCTCAAAGGATTTTAATCAGCATGCAAAGCTAAGTAAATCTGCAAAAGATAGGGACTGGGCTATTGCAGTCTTTCTTCTGACACAAATATTCTGCACTCTGCCCTGACCCAATGCCTACTTTAGTGTTTCACCTCTTTTGTTTCTATTTTGTTTCTATTTTTTTAACCTTCATCCTCCAAACTGGACACCTCAGCATGCAAATGCTCTGATGCTTTTACCTGTAACAACCATCAAGATAACACCATAAATAGGAGAGCTGAAAGAGAGAAGCTGCTCTTTAATTTAAAAGCGGAGCAATGAGTGTTTGCAGCCCTTAGCTGAGCTAGGCTACCCTGCCCTTTCCACGTGAAAAATTCTGGCCTCTTACCTTCTGTGTAAAGCACTGGAAGCACTTAATTTAAGGGGAAATAGTTGCATTTCTTGAGCAAGTTTTGTGGGGTTATGTGGGGAATGGAGGGGGGAGAGGAAACTGAGCAGAAAAAGTTGTCCAAACAAAATATATTCAAAAAAATTGGGCAGATTATAGATGTGTCAGGTAAGAAGCATTTTTTTGGTCACTGCTAGGTTTGATACTGGATAATTAAGAAGGTTGTCTAATTTTCCATGAGTATTTCTGCCTGGGGATCTGCTACAGCCCTGCTGTGTTTAGGCTGGTGTTTGTCATTAAAAAGCCTTTGCCCTGTTGCATACACATCTTCTCTCACAGGGAGAATAAACACTCACAGAAAAATTAAAAGTGTTCTAGAAATAAAGGAGGAAGAAAACTGCTTGAACCTGGAATCTGGTTTATTCAATTTATGCATGAGGGATGAATGCCAGTCATTACAAACATTTTTTTACTTTTTCACTGTAATAAAAATGAGAGCAGGAAAAAACCCCAACAGTAATTAATGCTGGTTTTGTAAATCAGTATGCAATTAGGATTCAGATACTAGAGGAAGAAAAACTAGGCAAGACCAGAGTATGAATAGTAAGTTCATAAGTTCCTGCCTGTCTGAAAACTATGTGTAATTGTTCAAATACTGAACAACTCAGTACAGAGGAACAAGCTTAACATGTAATTAAGACTCTAATTAGGTGTAATTAAGAATTCTGAACTTTGTTCAGAATCTGTCCTTTATTTATAAAATCAATGCATCTATTTTATAAATCACAAGTCAAACATGCTTGCCCTGGTGAGGGAAACATGTTTCTTTAGAAGTCATCACTTCCTGTTATCCTTCTTAGCTCATTTCCAATCCTTGCCTAATGAGTTAACTCTTTTCTTACAGGCTGCAGAAATACAGGGCCTGTAAAACTGAGCTGATGAAATGAAAACTGTTTTTCAACAACATGTCCCTGCTCCCACAGCAGATTCACAGCTAAATGTGTCGTCTGTGCTTGCTTGTGCATTGATTTCAGTCCTGATAAACAAATAAAATTTCCCCCTCTCTCATTACAGGAGGTTTGTTGCAAAATTCAAGGTTTTGAACAAACCTTCACATGAAAGTAGTTTATTAAAAGCTTCAATCCTAAGGTCTTGAAAAGCTGCACAAGTCAGAAATACAGGAGCAGTGGCTAAAAGCAAAAATGTCATAATATAATGAAAGAGATGACCTTGCTAAATTATATTGTTAGAGTCCATCAAGATCCCATATGTACTCAATTCTTTGCAGACTGAAGGTCTATACTATCCCAGTGTGTCAAAAAAGCTTCTAAAATTTTAGACAGATGAAAAATCAAGCCACTAATTGAAGTCTTTTTCTATACTTTCTGTCTGAAGGGAAGGAGATATTACTGTTATTTACTGCACAGAATTCTGTGTTAATTAAGTTAGAAGTGAAAACTTGAGTGCAAAGATATTTGTTTAAAATAAAGGTGACAGCATATAAAAATAGGTTGTTGTCTTCAAGCCACACAACAGCTTGGAAGAAAAGAATAAAAACGCTCATCCAAGCAAAACATTGAATGTTGAGGGAGTTTTTTACACTTCTGTATCTAATAAAAAGATTATTTTCAAAAAGCTATACAGAAGACCCTATTTTTTCTTGTCATTCTTTAAAATACAGTATTCATTGTAGGTGTTTCCCAGTAACTAAAGGCCACATTCATTAAGTAGCTCTGATATTCCTGGTTTAGAAAAACTCATAAGCAGGAGATTATCTGACCAGCCCATAAATACATTTAATTTTTATAGTAATTGGCTAAAATATTAGGCACATTTCTAGATATGTTGAAGACTACCACGTGCCTAAGACACCACGTGCCTAAGACACCACAGTCAGCAAGTATGTCTAAATAGTCATTAAATTCCTAATCCAAAACGTTTCAGTAATTCTGTCTTGTTGCTTGCCTGCTGACAAACAACAAGCAACTGTGCACGAAATATCATTGATCCCAAGCATTTTATAATCATGGCCCTAGTCTAAAGCTTTCTCACAATAAATATGCCTGTAATTTGCTTTTCACATAAAACTGAGCAGGTTATTAAGTGTTTTTCAGCAACCACAACAGCTTAATAAGTAAGGTATTTTCATATTTATTTTAAGGTAAAAAATCCAGAAGGTAGAGCTCAACAACAAAAAAAACACCAAAAATCATGGCACTGCCATGATACTGTGAAAATCCACTGATGAGACATATGAAAAAATTAACTGATACAAGCAGTTTAAAAAAGCTCCTTATTTAGTTTTGTCCTGGCATGGCAAATAGACCTATCCAACAATTTTAGTAGGCATGATAAAAGGCTTTTATCAAAAGGAATTAAGGTAAGGCAGGCAGGCTAAAAAACAGAGTCCTGAGACATCAAAAGGAAAAAGGAAACTATTTGCTGGCCTGCAGGAAAAGGAAAACCTCATTTAACTAAACAGCCAGGAGAAAAGTCAGTACATACAGAGCTTGAGAAGTTCCATCCATGGTCCAATTTATCCTCTTGATTTCATCAAATGGTGCCTGAGTGGACATGTCCACGAGGCCAGGCAGCCACACTCTGTTCCCTGCTGCAGTGACACAGCCCAGGCTGAGCAGCTCAAGCAGAATCAGAGCTGATCTGGTTCAGGCACTGCTGCTTTACCTCCCCGCCCCCAAACACATTCCCTGCTCTTGTGGATATGAGCGCCAGCAGTATTTCTCCTCTATTTCCTCCTTGCTACATCCCAGGCCATGTGCCCAAGACACATTCAAGGCTCTGTGGAGAGAAGAACAAGTGATTCTGTGGGGATTTTAATGATCTCCCCTGTTGGAACCCTGGGCACTGAGAATTTTAGACTTTCTCGGCTGACGGTCACTGACCCCCAAGAAAACACTGCATTTCACCTGAGGCCTTGGAAGGGACCTTCAAAATTGGATGATAGCACTGGGATTATGGGTGTGTAGTTTGAATAGAAGCGTGTAATATCACATGGTGGAAAACTCAGAGTTTAGGGTTTTAGTATATAGTGATATATATAAAGCAAGATGAAGGATTTAGGGTGTAGGCTATTCCTTCTTTTTCACCTTCTTCATGGGTCTGGGTGGTGTTTTGTAATTGGATAGAAAAGTCCACATTGCGGGCCATGGGTGTTTGGTTATTGGGTTAAAAGTAATAATTTAGGTGTCATTTCATAATTGGACAGTATAGCCTTAAAGACCTTGTAGAGACATAGAGCGAGGGCCATTTTTCACTTTGTTAGCTAGAACTCACAGCTTGTGAGACTGTAACATAGAGAAGAATTAATAAGCAACTAAGTCTGAACAAAAAAAATTGTCTCTCGAGCATTTAATCCCAGCTCTAACAGAAAAGAAGATAAAAAACCAACAAAACACATTCCCTGTTCTTGTGGATGTGAGAGCCAGCAGTGTTTGTCCTCTATTTCCTTCTTGCTGCATCCCAGGCCATTGCTGTAAGACGCATTCAAGGCTCTGTGAAGAGAAGAACAAGTGATTCTGTGGGGATTTAAATGGTCTCCCCAATTCCCTGAAGAGCTGCCGTAAAGGTGAGCTGTGCTCATCCAGCTGTGCTCCAGCCCCTTCCGCACATGCTCACCACAGCTGGATTTCACAAGAGCCACTGGGGCAGAGTGCAGCCACTGGCTTTCAAAACACTTGCAGAACATTTGGGCCTAATTCTTTGAGGAGGATTTAATTTTCTTAATGAGTCTGAGTAAAATCATCAGCTTCCAGAGTGGCACAGGGAATACTTTGGGAGATTTTGTGAGGCATGCTTCAGCACAACACAAAGTCACACTTGTTGGACACATGATCTCAGAACAGAGCAAGCTGTTCTTCTAATATCTCTACTGCACTGTGTGTTTAAAATACTGAGCAAACCAATCACATAGATTAATTTTACTGCACCAGAAATTATACACAATTTTTTTCTTTACAATATAATTGATACTGCTTTTCATGTCATAATTTTACCATAAACACCCATCCTGAAGTGCCTTCATCCCCAGAATCAAGTAAGGAATTACTTTGGAAAGTGGAAAAGTGGGAATCTCATGCCTTTGGAGCCAGGTCCTTCTCAGTGTTCACTCAGCATATACTGTTTTCTTGCTGTGTTTCAGTGGCCAAAGATGTGGAAACTGCTCTCTGGAAAACAACTGTCACTGTGCCTGCATGAACTGCATCAGCCACGAGTGCAGCAGTTCTGGGGCCCCAGGAAAGGCAGCATCACTGGGTTGTGTCACTCTCTGCCTGAGTCACACTTCTGACCCTCTCCCTGCCCTGACTGGTCCCACTCCCACTCTGCCACCTGCTTGGCCTCCCTTAGCAGTACGCACCTTGTGCGAGCAGCAGGCTGCTGCAATTTCTCAGCCGGGAGCAGGAGGCCCCTGGGACCAGTGGCACCCTACAGAACAGGGCAAAACACTCCCTGAAATACCTGCCAGTACGACCTGCTGTAAAAACCAGCTCTCCTGGGGTTCATTCCTCATTGCCTCGTGCCTGGCAGCAAAGAGCACGACCCTTTCAAATCAGCACTGACTCAGGTGGCAGGGAGCCACAGGAAAGATAGCACTTCAGGTTAGCACTCCCTTCCCCCTGCTCTAACCCTTATAATCAAATATCAAAAAGAATGAAAACAAACGTGGCTGCAGCCAATGGGGCATTACACTTTCTGTTCTCACCAGCACATTTTATAGGTCACTGTTTGGCCAATGAAACATAACACAGTGTTCCTTTACCACTTCCCCCTTACCCCTCTTTTTAAATTTGAAAACAGATGTCTTCTTCCAAGCTAAATACTTTTAACTACTAAACTTCACAGAAAAAAAAGGTCACAAGCTGACTCATCATCAGGCTGGACTCGTAAAGAGCCTGGACAGGACATCAGGGCACGTAAGTTATAAATGCCAGGTACTGAGATACTCAGCACCCAGAGAAACAGGTGTATGTGTTCTTACACTTTCCTGTGATTTATGAAGTAATAAACATCATGCCAGGCCAAAATGTCCTGGGCCTGATCTTGCACTGCTTATGATCATGCACATCTATGTACATCTTCTACAGCCTGTGCACGGAGTGAGCTTTCAAATAAATCAGAGCAGAAGGGGTCATCTCCCTTGGTGTAAGGCATAAACACACAACAGTTGACTTTTAGAAGCTGACCTGCTAAGTTCACTGCGAGTGAGAGGGACATTGCTAAAAAGAGTCTAAGCCTTTATCCAAACAGTTTGTAGTCCAAGCATTCAAAATGCAGAAGAAATGTCCTTTGCAGTTACTATTTGGCACCACCAGCTGGATGCTCTAAGGAACTAAAATCGAGTTTGTTGTTTTTTTTTTTTTTTTTACTGCTTAAAACTGGAAATACCAGCAGCGTGATCCTGTGGTTTATAGTTCTGTACTTTATTTTGCCTTGCTGGTAATGCATAAATACCTGGTCCCTTCTGCACAAGAGGGGGACCCTGCAAGAAACAGAGGAAAAGATTCTGTTCAGACACTACAAGAACAGAGGAAAACTGTTAGAAATCAATGTACCAGCTCACAGGATTTTTTACAAAGGCCAAATTTGTACTTCGTTACTATTACAAGTACTTGGCATATTTCGTTTCTTTGGTGTAATACACAAGGTGAGAAAAGTAGGAGCAAAATACATCATTCAATTTCTTTCTGTAACAGGATGTGCCAGAGGTGTGTGAGCTGAGGGATGCACAGCCTCCATCCTCAATGAAGAGCAGTACAAACACATCAGTCACACAGCAGTGTTCTGCTGCCCTTATCCCTCTGCCAGGGATGATGAGTGCCATGAAAGGAAATAAAAGTGACCTCCTTCAGATTCAGAACGGATGTGGTGGTGGCAGGAGTTTGCAGCTCTATTCCTAGTGCTGTAGGCAAAACTCCTGCACATAAAGATCCATTTTGTCTGGAACTGGGTCCTCCTCTCTGCTTGAAAGGTGAAGTGGTTCTGCTGCAAGCACAGCAAGAGAGGGGAGAGCATCTGCATGAGAAACCAAGTTTTATGTCCAGGGAGCTCAAAGCCACCATCCCTCCTCCCAGTGGGTTTTGGTGTGAACCTAAAGTGTTCAGAATGATTTCCACTCCTGGGACTGAGCTGCAATGCGTGGCAGGCACACAACACACAGCACAGCCCTGAGGAAGCAGGTCAAGTGGCACGGTGACAAGGACTGGGGATGGAAAAGGATTAGAGAGGCTGAGTCAGTCATCATGAGCAATGATTAACTTCGGGGTTCACTGCTTTTGGCATTCAGATCATGTAGAGTCATGGGATTAGTGCAGTGCCAGGCAGCCAGCCTTATGTCTGGGCCCTTCCCTTCATAGCAGGCACTGAGGAGGAGACAGATCCAGCCAGCAGAGGAAAAGGTGAAAGCTGAAAATGCACAAAAGGTATTCACAATAACTTTTGCCTCACTGCAAACACTGCTGTAGCTGTAAACAAATAAACTCTAAAATTTGGCACAAGAAGGACCCAGGACTGGAATAGCAGGAATGCTGCAGGTCAAGATTAATGTGCACTGGCAGAGCCACCCAGAGAAACATGCATGGCACCTGTCCCCATGGTGCCTGCCTGGAGCTAGGGACAGCAATCCCCTGCTTTCACAGCCTTCAAACCAGCAGTTTAGAACAACACCCTGGAGACTGAAAACTGTTCTGGGAGAGATTTTGCTGAAAAGGAAAAATATGAATACATGGGACAAGCCAGCTGAGTAAGAAAGCAATATGTATTCATGAATGTGTTTGTAGGGGAAGGATCTTACCTTCTCAGGAATACACATATGTGTATAAAACTAGGCATGTTCTGTGTGTTGATAACATGATAAGCATTAAAGCATGTGCCAAGAGAGATAAGGACTTTTTACAATTCCAGCCACCTGAGGTGCTGCATGATTCATTCCAGAAAACCTTTTCAGTTTCTACCTGGACTGTGCTGCTGGATTCATGGCAGAAATTCCTAGCCTGGATGGGATGATGGAGGACCTGAAGCCTTGCTGACAAGCTTTGCCAAATATCAGCAATAGGCATCTGATTTCTTAAATGCCATTATTCAACCATCCTTAAATAACTATTACACCATTGCAGCCATTAATCCTTTCTGAGAAAGACAAGTAAGAAAGCATTAATTGGGTGACCATAGCATGAGGCCTGGACTTCCTCTAGGACTGAATGTACTGCAGTTTTTGCTGTGCTCTATTCCTTCCTGAAATATTCCTCACTAAGCCTTAATTTATTAATGTTAAAACTCCTACTAATTTTAGTGGGTCTAGGAAAAAAACCTTTCCCCCCCGCCCCCATCAGCTAAGAACAACTCCCTCAAAAGACAGGGGAGAGAGCAGATACAGGATTTTGTAGCCATGTTTCACATTAGGATAACACAAGATTTTTATCTTTTCACATTCATTTGCCTTGAAGACAGTAACAAGCAAGTACAAACATACCAGCCCTCAAACCCTAATAAACTCCTTATTCTTCTGCAAAATATATCCTGAGAAAAGCATTAATTATGGGGAGGGTATATCAAGTCTGAAAACTTTTCAGTGTTTTTCATTTCTTTTAAAACTGATTCAGAAAATCTCTGGACAAACACATCAGAGATATTTTTGTGAGTTTTAGGGACAATGGACTCTGCAGTGAAAAAAACAGAGCAGTCTATGGAAAGTCCATATTAATTATTGTATAGGGTTTTGGAATCCCTGTGTAAGACTGGAAATAATTTTACAGACAGTAGGAACTTCCTAATTTCGTTTCCCTTGAGGAAAATAATAGATGTGCAACTGCTGTTGAACCAGTGGGCAGGCAGTGTCCTGGTGTGTCCTCAGCCCAGGGACACCCACTAGATGGGGATATTTCCAAAGGACACTCCGGTGTGCCATGCCTGCACCAACACCAGCACCATTTACCTTTCAGATTCTCCACTTTTGGACAGGAGCATTGTTAATTTGTTATAAATGTTGATTCAGGGCAGTAACAAGCAGTGTGGGGCAGGCTTTCTGTTTAAAGAGCAGCCAATCCAAATAATTTTTTGTTACATGAGACCCGATGAGCATGTGCCTGTGCGCACACACACACAAGCACACACACACTTGCAGAGGCAGATATATTCAAGAGCCTAAATGGAGTGAAAAATCCCACAGCTCCTTAGTTGGAGTAAGTTCTAACTCCTTTGAAAGTTAGGCAACTCAGATATGCAAGACTTTGGGCACAGACTAGTTTTTCAATGGCCTTCTGATTTTTGTTAAAACAAGATTTAAACTCAGTTATGCATTTCAAAAATATTTGCAGAATACTTCTAAAAGGCTTGCTTGAAAATCAGAAATTTTCATTTTGTGTGTGTGTAAAATCCTTTTCTGCAGCCCCATATTTGTCAGTCTGTAAGAATCTGGAGTCTGTGCAATGGGAACAAGGCCTACATGGGGTAGTCACCTATTCTAATAATAAGAAACTACAGAAATGTTGAGTTTTATGAGGTCCTTTTCTCTTTACAGGTGCTAGCATCAGAACATGGAAATATGCCTTATTTTTACCCTGTGTTTCACAGATTTGGGGCTCTGCTAGAGCAGCTCACTTTCTGTTTGCAAGACTCAGAATCATTTAGGTCGGAAAAGACCTCTAAGATCATCCATC
The DNA here is from genome assembly GCA_013399915.1 of Illadopsis cleaveri. Lineage (NCBI taxonomy): Eukaryota > Metazoa > Chordata > Aves > Passeriformes > Timaliidae > Illadopsis > Illadopsis cleaveri. Next base: position 45,149 of record VXBB01003525.1, on the reverse strand, counting down.
TGTGTAACCCAGCACTGGCAAATCTCTCTAAACCATGCCTCAAAGTGCCACACCTACACATCCTCTAAATCCCTTTAGGGATGGTGGTTCCACCGTTTCCCTGGGCAGCCTTTTCTGTGAATAATTCTTTCCTAATATCCCCTCTAAATGTCCCCTGAGGCAGCTTCAGGCCACTTCCTCTCCCCCTGTCACTCCTTGCCTGGGAGAAGAGGCTGATCCCCACCTGGCCACAGCCTCCTTTCAGGCAGTTCTGGAGAGTGATAAGGTCTCCCCTCAGCCCCTTTTTCTCCTGGCTGAACACACATAGTCATGATTTTAAAATATTTCTGTCTTCTTTTACCAGTATTTCATCTGTACTCTCTCTGCCTCTCTGTGTTCCTAATGTGTCATACCCAAAATAACTGAAGAACGAATGGTTTGTATTTCTTGAGATCACTTACAATTAAAATGGTCTTTCTTTCTTTCTGTGAGCCTCAGGGAAGCCAGGTCACCCATGAGCTCCACAGGTCCTGCATGAACTTCACACACTCCACAGCACAAAACATCTTCCAGAGACCTAGGGAGTCATCACTAATACCACTGAGCTGAATCACTGCAGAAATGTTCTTTGTTAACTATTTATTCCCTGAACGTTATCTTTGTTAACTACTTACTATTCCCTCACACCTACAAACTGGATAAGAGCACAGGAACCCACACCTCACTATCAACAAGGACAGACTGCTTGTTTTGTTGTTTTTGGTTTTTTTTTGGTCTCACCTCTTTTCCATCACACTGATAACTGTGGATTTTTGCCAGCTGCAAATAGTTCTTGGCTGGCATTTGTGAAATAACTCAGCTGGTGACTGGGAAAAATATGTAGGGATGATCCATCAGAACAAATTAACTCCTTGGTCTCTGCTGTGTTTCTATGACACAACTAGCTTTTCTTTTAGTATCAGCAGCAATTCAGATTATCTGAAGTGCTTTCTTTTGTCCCCCTCTTAATTTGTTTATTCAGAAGTATTTCAAATGGCAAATTGGAGGCATGCTTAAAGATAGAGTATGTATAAAAACCCCCAAGCTACAACCTCATCTCCTTGCTTGTACACAGCATGAGTAAGAAAACTGACAATGTGGCTACAGCCTGCAGTTTTTCTGAAATAAGCCATCAGTCAGTAATCTATGCAAGTTTAATTCTGGACAACTTTCCACCACCAGTGATATAACCCAGTGGAACTGCCAGAAATCATCAAGACAAGCTAAATAAAATTTTTATTATAAAACAAGGTGCTCTTTCTGTGACATCACATTTTCAGAGAAGCATTTGCCCTGTCTCTTTGGTTTTATCAGCAAATTCCTACTTCTTCAAACTTTGACATCCCATTGACTTGAAATAGCAAGTGCTGTGGGGAGCATCTTATGTCTCTGTTTGACTACCCACCATTGGAAGAAAAGAATCAAAAGCTCTGTTTTAAAGGCTTTTCTTGACACTTATATGTTCTTTAAAACAAAACCCAAACAAACCAAAACCCCCTAAATTAAGCTCATGCATGTGCAAGGCTGAGGTTTTTCTCTAATATGTAGAATGAAAGAGTCCCAGGGACCAAAATACCACAGGTAAAAGCCTGCTGTGAAGCAGGCAGAGAGGATGAAGTACACACTACAAAAGAGAACACCATAATCGCAGTCCAGCACCTATGACCAAAGGGAAGGAAGGTCAGCACAGGGGGAGAGGCAGGATGGCAGCACCAGGAACACAGTTCAGCAGCCTTTGCACAAAGGCAGAGATGAGTCTGTGACGGTGCAGACGGCCCCCAGGACACGCTCAGGCATCAGGGAGCTCAGCTCTGCAGTCAGCAGAGCTTACAGAGACCCCCAGATTAAAAACCACTTTTGTTTTCCAGCCCCGCAGAGCAGAAAAGAGACTGTTGCAGCAGCAATGTGGCAGCAGCCCTCTTATTAGAGGGTAAAAATAAGGCCCAGACTTCTTGTTAAACACAGCATGAAAAGGGTCCTGGTTTATTCCTCCTTACAGCTTATCCATCCTAACTCCAACTCTTCACTGACTCTGGCTGCAGCAAGCTCCTACTGGAGGTTTCCCTTGCAGCCTCTGACTGCAGCTTTTACCCAGCTAGACTATGACTCCAGGTTCCAACAACAGGTCTGACTGCAGACCCAGACTGACCTCACTGCAGGGATTCTCTCCCCTCAGGAACCTTCTTCTTCATGATTCTCTTCTTCATGCACCTCAAAGTTCCTCCTCCATGATGACCCTCCCCTTATCAGCTAACCCCCTCTTTTATCTCACTCATCCTTATTGGATATAGCTGTTACTTATCAGGGGCAAGGCTGTATCGGTTAATTAACACAGCTGTTACTTACCAGGGGTGAGGTCACTTGTATTCTCTTCTCCTGCACTCCACAGCGGCTGAGAACTAGCCCAAAGCAGCTTGTGAATTATAGACAAGAGTAAAGGCAGTAATTTTTTAATGAGTCATTTTAAACACTGGCATTTACAAAAAAATATTACTCACTAGAAAATGCTTTTGTTATACCTTTATTTTTTTCCACACTGCAAGTATGACCTTCTCTTACCTTTTTATGGAAATGCTACCAGTATCATGGTTTGTGTTGTTCAACAGCAAATCTCATTCTCACAGCTCCTTATCACACAAGCACATCTTTATGCTTCCACATCATTCCCAGCATGGGAGAGAGGGAAACAGTTTTAATCAAACTCCTCAGAGCCTACAGCTGTTTTGAATGTCATTTAAAAGCCATTCTCACCAGCTGAATAGCTGTAGAGATACCAGTGATTTCAGACCAAGCAGACACAGTTCTGACCAAGCTTAGGCCCTGGAATTAGTGTGTGGTATAGATCAGCCTTCAGGTTAACCCTCCCACCCTCATTTCAATTATCCCAGAAGAAACCAGAGGGAGGCTGTGGCTGAAATGGGGAAAAAAAAAAATCAGAATGGATTCAATATTACTGTGCTGCAAAAGTAGGTAACTTAGGGTGAAACCCTTTTTCTTCCATGACTGACCCAGTGCATTCAGCAAATACATACAAAGCCACCCACTTCTGTGAATTATGCTGGAAAGAAACATATGTATCTTAAAAATCCATAGGAAAACCTGTCTTTTGAATAGCATATTATTTTGCTAATAAAACCTTGAGATAGATGGCTTATTAAGCTATCTTTTGCCCCAAATTATGGCAATATTGTAGCCTTCTGGGAAATGAGACACAATTGTGTCTGTCCCTTCCTATTTCTGTCCCACATATGCATCCTACAAGGATGAAAGCTATAGCAGGATCAGAAATTGGGCTTTGCTTTTGCAGGACTTGGCAGATGAGTGATGGTGAAAGTGTTTGACTGGAGGCTTGGGAGCAGTCAGTCAGAGATGTAAGCAAGGCTGCAGCCCTGTGAAATGGAGATGCTGAAGTACTGAAGGTTTTATTCCAGCTCAGTGACAGTGCCATGACCCCAGTCAGCTCCTGGCCACAGGGCTGCCTGCCTGAGGCTGTGTCAGCCTAGGAAAAAAGTGAGGACTCACCTCGCAAATCACAAGCCTTGAAATATGGAAGGGTGTAAAAATCAAAGATTCCTTGCATGCCCAGAGTACTTTTTGTTCTGATAAGGAGAAAACAGAAACTTCTGGCTGCAGCATTTACTTTATTACTCATTTATTTCTGCAGCAAGATGTGTTTTCATGGCACAGATGCAACAGAATTGTCAGGTGATATAGCCCAGCTTAAAGATTACCAAAACCCAAACAAATGAAACCTCTTTTTATTTCCTTCCCAGATTTTGTTCCAGAGACAGGTGATAGAAAAGAAAAAAAAAAAAAAAAAGGTCTTAACACAAAATTGAATTAAGTCTCTACAATATTTTGCCCTTATTATTACTGCACAGCAGGAATTGTTTCTTGCCATCACCACCTTAGAGATCAGTCAGCTCTTAGGGGTCTGTGCTGCTGTCAGCCCCCTTTGCTGGTGCCAAACTCCTTGTTGAGTCAGGACAGGCTCTGCACAGTCAATATTCCATGCTGCAACTGGAGGGGCAACTAAAACCTGGAGCATTCACTGCAGCAAGCACAAAACCTTGTGGTGGATGCAGAGGTTTCACACAGGTGTAGGGAACTCTTCCATCAGCAATGAAGCTGATACGCTCCACAAAGGACAAGGGTGCAACCTGTAACCTGCTGATGTTCAGAAGCACCAGATAGATGCTCAAAGATGCTGAAATAAGTAGGCTCTTGGAAGACTCACGCACCTCCAAAGGCCAGGGAAGTCACATTCAAAAAAGGGAAAGGCTTCGTAGGTGAAAAGAATGTGCTTTGTGTCAGTGGCCCAGAAAAGGACTCAGTCACCCTGGGCAAGCCCTCAGTGCCATGAGTCCTTCTTTGCACTGTCCCTGAGTATTTGTCTCACACCTGCTCTGAACCCTGATCTCATCTCCAGAAAGTTGCTGTGACTGATTTTGTTGCAGGCTGACAACCATGTTGATTCATTGGTTTATTTTGAAGTGTGACTGTGTTTGAATAAGTCACTGATTGCCTGGCTGTGTTACACATATCATGTTCCCTCAGTTTCCCCAGATTCTCTCTCTTTTGAAAAAATTATTATTTCTTTTACTCCTATATTCGTTTTGGGCAAGTTCTGGGTATTTCTTCTTCTCTTGAATAAGCCCATAATAAAGTGGCCATTGTTAATGCTTTCAAGACATTCTTGATTAATTTTTTTCTCTGCTTAGTTGCAGAGTTCTCTCCACAACTTGTACTTTTCCTCCCAGCTATTCCCTACAGCTAATGAACATTCTACTTTTCAGCAGGCATTGTGATTCTATTGCTTTTTCTTTGTTCAAAGCTTAGTCACATCATCAGCCTTTCTTCTATGCTTTCCGACAGCCTGTTTCTAATGACGAGGCTGGCGTCACCATTCAAACTCCTTCCAACTACCCTTCCATTCCCTGCATTTGCACAAGTGTGACATCAGCACCAGGAATACATCTCCAGAGGCTGCAGCTCCCTGGGCAGCCCTGTCTCTATGGCTGTGTGGCAGTCTGTGATGCTTCTCAGCTGTTGCCATGCAGCCACACACATTCTGACCGCATTTATGGCAAATCCCTCCTGCCCTGCCCGAGCTGCCTCTGTGTCACTGCTGCTGCTCCTTCCAGCTGCAGAGCTGCACCATCTGCTGCTGCTGAACCCTCTCCTCTTAGGGCTTATTTGCAGTCTCTGATGATTATTTTTAACAGTATTTTAGGGTGGATGACAACCTCCATGTTCCAGTAGGTTTGGCCAGATTGCTTTCGTGACATCGCTTGTTTGTTTTCACAGTTCTTGCAGCAATTCTTGTTGCCATTGCTACCCATATGACACTCCTCTAGCACATTTTATCCAGCACATTTTATCTCTCCTTTGTGCCACTTGTGAAGTCAGTGTCACATAGGTTTTGTTTTGCATGGGGTTGGCAGCATGGAGTTGGCAGCATGGGGTTGGCAGTAAAGGAATTTCACTCCACAGAAACGCTTTGGCCTACTTGTATCCAACGTTTCAAAATAATTTGTTTTAATTTTCATAGTTTGGTTCCTGCCTTTGCCCCAGATCCTTTCTGATTCTTAAACACAGGATTCAGGCCTCCATCAAAAGTAGAATCTTTCCTTGTACTGAACACCGCAAAAGCATTTGATTTTTTTTAAAAATCAGGATGTTTATGAAAACATTTCCCAGTAGATGACTGAGTCTCAGTTGTTATTTTAGTAGATTTATGGGTTTTTTTATATAAACAATAAAAATTTGCTGTCAAAAACTACAAAGGATACCACAGCCCATTACTTTCAATTTTTTAAAAATTCAGAATTTAAAAGAAAATTGAAAATGTTTTTTGTGCATAATAGACTTGCATTAAAGAAGAATAATAGTTCCAATAGGCTGCAGATAGTGTGAACTTACAGAGGGATGTGCTTCAGGGATTTTTTTTTGCAGATGATATTCCATATGGTTTATGAACTTTGCCCTCCATATTTCAATAGGAATTTATGTAAGCATCTTGCCAGGAAAATATTGAAAAAAAAAAAGAAGCTGGCAAAAGGCAGCCAAATATACAGCGAAGTACAAAAACATACTAATGAAAAAGAAATGGATTGTATAATGATTCACAAACTCAAGAAGGTTGAGATGGAGGAGGCACCTAGATTTCCTTAATGAAATGCATTTCTTTGTTCTGAACCATTCCATGACTTTTTCCTGTGTACTTTGACAAAGACCATGTGCAAGTTAAATATCAGTGTGGCAGTGACTTTGTACTGGCTCTTGCAGCTCTGGAGATACACAGTCATCTGAGAACACTGGCTGGTCCTGGCTTGAGCAAAGGGATTAGAGCATCTTTGATTTATGGATTTTAAAAGTCAGATCTTTCCAAATGAAGGATTCGTGTGTTTTTGTAGCCTCAGGGAAGCAGCCAGCTGTGAATGGCTAACCTTTATTGTGGGATTTCTGTTCTCTTTCATGTAAGACACAAACTTATTCACCATAACAACCACTAAAAACTGTGTGGCACGAAACAGTAAAAATAAAAAAAAAAAAAGGCAGCCATACCCATCCTTGAAGGAATACTAATTCAAGCCAGCTTCAATTCCATAATGGAAAGATTTACAAAATACCATAATTCAGAATGGCAGGCAATTTTAAACCAGAAATGTTGGAGCTGTTCCTCTTACGTGGGTATAAATAATAGCAAATCTGCTAAAATCTGTGAAAGTACAATGCCTTGTTTTGGCTTGGATTCTGTTCTGACTTCTGTGAAATTAACAATGTGATGTTAGATACACACAGGTGAAATAGGTTCAAAACAATTAAAATAGCAAATGGGAAAACAGAGTATATAAACGACTTTTTTACAAGGTTTTATTACTTTGTTTGCATTTTTCTTTATTTTGAAATGACAATGATATTAAACTAAGTTTTGACTATGTAATAAACAAGAAAATTTCAATAATAACACAGTGCATTAATTAGAAAGATCTATTTTTTTAGGTCTTAATGAATTATAACTTACAGTTTTTGATGATTTAATATATAATTTTGTATTCCTCCAAACTTCATAAGTGTTAATGGTATTGCTAAACATCAGGAGCTTCTGTATTTCACTCCCAGTGTTCTTAACCACAAAATCTTAAAAGCATGAAATACTACCACAGTCCTCCTGAGGGTGTTTGTAGCTGTGGATTGTCAGCTGACACCTTTCTCCCTCTCCAGAAAAAACATGTGCACACTTGTGTAAAAAGAATTAACATTTTCATTCGTCAGAAAATACTGTACTCCCTGGGAAGCTGGAAAAAATGGCATGCAGGAGTTTTAAAGTGTAAACTGGTTGTATAGAATCATGAAATCGTTGGCAAAGGAAAGTATCTTTAAGGTCATTTAGAGACCTTAACAACAGTTAACCTAACATTGCCAAACCCACCACTAAATCACATCCCTAAGTGCCACATCTACATATCTGAATGCACATGGACCATATATGGGAGAAGCAAAAAGATTCCCATCCATTACCATGAGCTTATGTGTTACAAGTAAAAATAAATAAACACTTCCTTATAACTTTCAGAGCCTTATTGCCACACAGTGTTATTTTTAAATGGAGGCAAAGTCTTGGAGAGGCATTTCAAGTGTCTAGGACAGGTACTAGAGTATACCTGTGTACATGATTTGCTCTTGTAACAGCAGAAAAGGGTCTTGCCCAGGCTGTGCAGTCTGTGTAAGTCAGAGCAAATTCAATGTGCTGTGTTTCTGTGGGCTGGAGAGCAGATCCAGGTTAGAGGTTTCATCTGATCTCTCGTTGTCACAGCTCTGATAAGGTCAGGTGGGTGACTCACTGCTCCATCTGCTCTGGTCATGAGGAACTGACACAGTGCAAGGCACACTAAGAAAAAAGCACTGGGGATTAGTTAGGTCTTCACCAGTTAAAACCTGGAGCACCTTAAAAAGAAAATACAGTGTATAAAGCAATAAAAATGAGGTCAAAGTATGTTCATGTTTCAGATGTATAGCTGCTACCTTGCTAAATAATGAGCCATTAAAAGTGAACAATATTTGTATTTGTATCATTCTGTTTTTCCTGACTAAAGTACAGCTGCCACATGAGGGCTGTGTTTGAGGAAACTCTCAAAGACATACTCTGTGCTGGTAGGTCAGTGTTTAATGACTCCCTGACATATAATAATTTAACTACTAGAAAATTTTACAATAATCAGTAACGTCAAGTTGTCCCAACAGTTACAAGTTTCCATACTGCGAAACCTCATGTGAGTAGAAAAGCATTCTTACAACATCTTGCTATTCTTTCTTTCTGCAGCTGACCAGTTGATTGATTGTCCACAGTACAATTGTTAAAGAGCGAAGAGAACTATTAATTAAATTGGTAAATGGACATGCAAAAAACCAGATGTTTAAAACATGGACAGCAGAAAGCAATATACTGTGTCTAAATGAATAAACAATATGTGGGAAAAAAAATAAATCAAAGATGTATGACTGCCTGCCCTGCTGCTTTCAGGAACGTGGTCTTTTGTCTCCAGGTTCATCCAAGCAGAAGGTGATTTCTATTCTTCAGAATCACTGATTCAGATGATGCCTTTGACAAGAGTGCATTCCCTGTGACAGGGGGTTGGTTTCACCTCAAATCCACCTCGAGGGGCTTCTATTGACACTGATCTAAGTCATACAAATTCCTTTTATGTGAAAGGTCTGAAATGTGCTTTTTCTAACTATGTGTGTATATATTCTAAGATTATTCTGGCTCACTATGTTCTTTCTAAATCAATTAATTAAGGCCTAAGAATAAGTTATACCTCAGCAAAAAGATCATATGTGTTTTTGTGTGATGTATGTTTTTTGTGCTATATATGAGATGCTTTGTAGCTGCGGTAGTTTGCCTCAGAGAAATTCAGCTCTCTGGGCTGCACCTTACCTATAAAAAATTGTTATGGTCCAAAACATATTCTCTGTCACCCTTTACCTATCATCATTTTGGACAAGACTTTGCTCCAGTCCAACGTAAGAACCTACTATTCGTTGTTTCCTTTTATATGAAGCACTGTCTTCAATAGACATGACTTTTTTTGTACTGTAAAAAAACAGTAGAGAGAGCCTGATTGCAAGGGTTCCTTTATATTACATACAGACGAGTTTGGTGGGTTTACTTTTACTGGAGAGGTTGTCTCTGTTGCTTTAATCATATAAGATAAAAAGAGTAGGACAAATGACCAGAAGAGGTGATCAATGCTACAAACTCCTTCTGATCCTCAGTTATTCTGTTAAGAGTGCAAGCCCCTATGGAATTTATGGGAATTGGGTTTGAGGCTCAAATTCACAAAGAAGTATCTAGCTTCTAGTTAATTTCCTTGGAGTCTGATGACATTTGGGAGTTTGGGCCTAAGGGTTTTGTTGTTTTGTTGGGGTTTTTTGGGTTTTTTTGGTTTTGTTTTTTTTTTTAAATGTATTCATTTTACTGATTTAAAATT
>VXBB01003525.1:0-32967 GCA_013399915.1 Illadopsis cleaveri | reverse complement strand
CGGCGGGCCACGGTGCAGCTGGAGCCCAGAGTGAGGAAGGGACGGTGCGTAGCGAGGGGAGGAGAGGAGGGAAGAGTTACAGGATCGTCTTCGTGCGGCAGGAGCTAAAGGCGCGCCCGGGTATCCCAAACCAGGATTCGGGACTGCAAGGGTCCTGAAAAAGCGTGGAGAAGCAGCGTGCTTATGATGTAATTGCGTGTCTTGATCTCAAATTGCTGGCCCAGGATCGCACAGGACCCGTTTCAAACCCAGGAACTGAGACCAGACACAAAGCCGTTGCCTCATATGGCTGTCAAAACACCTTGTCCCTGCACTCCCCTTTCTTGTGTGCTTTTTATTCCCCTTCCTGTTAAGAATCTTCCTTTCAAGTTCTCTTTTCCTCTCATTCAAAAGTACTTAGTGTACAAAAACCTTTAACTGACAACCTGCTGGAGAAACAGACATAGGTTTATTATAGGTTTACTATAGGTTTACTATAGGTTTACTATAATTAGATAATTTCTCAACTTTTGCTGTCATCTGGACAGTTGATGAAATCTACCTCTGTTATCCACTTCATTTAGACTGTAAACACATTGAGACAAACTATTCTTTACAATGCTGCCAAGAGGCTAAAGGATGTAATCAGAATTTCTGCCTATTTTACTCTATAGTCAGTTCTGGATTGAGGAATGGTCTGTGTGCAGCACAAAGTGTGAATTGCTTGAGCAGAGTCTTAGGAGATAAATGGTTTGTGCTTAGAAAGATTTGCAGCTGTTATTTAAAATAAACAGACGCACCAAAAGGAGAGGTTTTGTCATGGGAAAAATCCTGTTGTTCATCCTGGTTGAACTTGTGGCCTCCTTGCTCTGTTACAGCGGTTGCAAATAAAAGGACACAATTCATTTTTGCGTGTTTACAAGATTCACACCCTTCTTCACCCCACAAAGACAGTAGGAACTGAAATAAGATAATTAAATTCTGGATATCTGCACCCTCATCCTATAGGGCTGCCTGTGTTGACTTCAGGGGGCTTTTGTTTCTCTCTCTTGCCAGAATATTTTCTCTTCTTTGTCGGAATGGAAAGCCTGCCTGAAGTTTTCAGCAGTTTTCTGTGAAGAACAGAAAGCTGGGCTCTTGACTGACACCAGCCTGTGCAAACACCAAATTGCCAGTGGCCTGCACACCTTTTTTCCTCACAGGGTCTGGCTTTGGCTTCACCAGCCCAGAGCTCAAGGGTTTAGCTCAGCTCTGTTTTTCTGGCCCATGAAAAGAGCTGGAGCAGGCAGTGTCTGTCACTGGGGCCTGCACAAGAAGCATAGCTTGGTCTCTTTTGTGACATTTTTGCTAATTTTAAGTTGTTTGGTTTTGGTTTTGTTTTTTTTTGTTTTTTTAAAAATTTGGCAGATGGAAGCTGAAGAGGAAGGGGCAAAAAAGCTGTCAGAAGTCAGATTTGAAGACTTGCCTCCCAACTACCATAACGAGTCCAACACAGAAACCAGAATGGGCAACCGAACTGTTCAGACTCATCAAGAAATTGATAAGGTATGAGAAAACTTGTATATGGTAAGCTCTCCATTCTTACACACCTTTTCTTCAAAAATGTCCCCCAGTTTTCGTGTTTATTCACAAAATAATTTGGAGTGTAAATTTTCCTGATGGTAATTACTTTGGGGTTTGACTGTGTCTTCTGTGCTTGACTAGTCACGGTGTTAAGGACACCTGCCATGAAAGGTTAGTGTGAAATAACAATTTATCTTGAAAAAAGGGCCTGCTAAAAATGGGACACAGCTACAGCTATTACATGGGGAATGAAAACCCAACCATCTCCTACTCAGTTGTCTTCTTTACAGTGTCATTTTAAATAGACAAGGAGGTAGCTCTGTCATCTACTTTCCCCCTCAGATAAGGGTTTATTAAGAGTGACAGCAAAATGGGAAAAAAAAGAGGGGGTGGGAGTGGGATAATTATTGCAGTATGTAGGACTGAGAGTAACAAAGGGCTAATAAAACCTATAGATTGATATTTGGTTCTTTTCCTGTATCAGGTTACAGACAACAAAACTGGATCAACAGTTTTTTCCGAGACAGTTATTACAGCCGTAAGAGATGGAGAAAACAAAAGGAATCATGTAAGTGAGCACATTTCTTTCCTTTTGAAAATCAAACAAATACTTTGGGTTCCTTGCTCAGAAGATTGTGACAGAGTTCACCTAACAAAATTTTGCAATGTTTTGAAACACACAAAACCATTGGGGCAAGCAGTGAAAAATATTTGCGTTTTTAAAATAATTTAACTTAGGAATATTATGACTTGGAAACAGAGTTTCAGTGCTATGGTTAATTGATATGTTTGAATATTCAGTTTGTCTGTCAAATGCAAATATTAAATACCAAAGATAGTTACACAGCCCTTTCCAGTGAGTGTGGATAAATCCTTAGTATAACAGTGACCTTGTCTTCCATTTAAAAAAATTGCTTTATAGGTTTTAACAGCTGAAAATAACCCCAAATCATTTATTTGTGAGCAATCTTCAGAACAACATATGGCTCTATTTGCTTTTCAGCCTAACACAGTGATGGATAACTGGTTATGAAATATCACTTTGAGGAGAAGGGAGAGAGATGGGACAATAAATTCTCCTCTCCTCAAAATATGATTATTTAAGGACTCTTAAAGGAGTTTAAAAGATCAAGAATATTCTTTACCGGAGTCTTGCAGGCAGAAGTACATTTGCTAGACATCAGTTGTAACATAAGAAATTCGGCACATACCATTACTTTAAAAATTGGGTTTTCTTTGGTTCTAGTCTTACCGAAGTGGATTTTTTTCTGTGTTCTCGCTAAGACTGGGCTTGCCAGGTTTCCTCTGATAGCTGGCTTAATCTGACTAATAGTTTGTGGTATGATTTACTTCAACATGCCCTGGGTTTTTTTAGAGTAGCTTACCTCCAGTTCTTTCACAGAAGCAGCTCTGTAACTATTTTATAAATATAATTATGGAAATTATTTTATAAATATAATTATGGAAAAATTATGTCAGTAGTTCCAATTTTTAATGGGCACAGAACCCAAAATTAGTGCCTCTTTTCTAAAGTTTTCCCTCTTGCAGCTCATGTTTTTATACTGCTGTTTAAGTTTGGAAATGGCAAGTAGCAAAATATAGCACACACAAGCAACTTCACTTGTGGTTTTTTTTTTTTTTTTACTATTTGGCAAAGCTTGTAGCTTAACTGAAAACTCAAGGTATAAAATAAATTGTAACTATTCTAAATGACAACTGATTCTATACAAAGTGTTAATATCCTACACAGTGCTTTTTAATAATGACATTATGTGTCATGAAGGCAATCCAAATGGATTTTTTTTCCAAGCAAATGAGATCATCATCTTCGAACCCAGTGTACAAAGGCGAACTTTATAACCTTCTTAGCACTGCAACACAACACTTAGTGGTGTTTCATAATGTATTTGGCTTGCCTGCAGTGTCTAATCATTCTTCACAGCTGTAAAAATTATTTCTAAATTAGCTTTCTCCGGGGTTCATACAAAGTTCCTTCTAAGCTTCATATATCAAGGTACAGCTGCATTTTCCATATGGGAAGTTTGCCTCACTGACCAAGCTAGTGCTGCATCCAGAACGCTCTCACAGCTCCTAGTGCTCCAGCTGAAGGATTTGAGGGCTGAATAGAGATTTTTGTCAGGTTTTGTGGTGGCAGCCTTTGTACAGCTCTGAAGCAAGCACAACCAGGGTTGGTCCCATCAGCTCCTTGTCCCTTAAACTCCACACCCATTGTTCACCAACACGCCCCTGCAGCAGCTGCTGCAACAGAGCTGCAGTTGTCAGTGCTTATTTCCCCCCTCACACTCCATCTGAGCTTTCAGCATGCCCATGGTACAAATGTGGGGTTTTATCTTCTTTTGCTGTCAGAGCCTGGATTAAATGCTCGAGAGATGGATTTCAGTGTTTGGACTCAGATGTTTACTCTGATCTGTAGTACAGTCTCACAAGTTGTGAGTTATAGCTAACAGAGCAGAAAATGTCTGTGTCTCTATCTCTTTCCAAGGTCTTTTAAGCACAAACTGTCCAATTATGAAATGACACCTAAATTATTTTTACTTTTAACCCAATAACCAAACACCCGTGGTCCGCAATATGGATTTTTCTACCCAGTTACAAAATACCACCCAAGCCCATGAAGAAGAAAGTGAAAAAGAAGGAATAGCCTATGTTCTAAATCCTCCATCTTGCTTTATATATCTATTACTATATTCTAAAACCTTAAACTCTTGAGTTTTCCACCATGTGATATTACACACTTCTATTCAAACTACACACCCAAAATCCCAGTTCTGTCATTCAATTTTGGAAGCCTTCTCCACGGCCTCAGGTGAAATGCAGTGTTTTCTTGGGGGTTAGTGACTGTCAGCACAGAAAGTCTAAAATTGTCAGCTTCCAGGGTTCCAGCATACAAACACCTTATTTAGAGGTTGCCAGTTTAGAGAAAAAGCAGCCTGCAGATGTACTTGGTCCTCGTTTAAGGAGAGTGTGAAATTAATGTGACTGAGAGATGCCTAACTGAGTACATCTGGGAATGCTTGCAAGCTTTAAACATTAAGGAGGAATATGAGTCACTTTTGCTATTACAAGGGCAAAGAAAAGTTGTGGGTGTAATGCAATTAAGAGTTGGAAGATTTGGGTTACAGCAAGGAAAAAAGTGGTGCTGTGGAGAGATCTGTGAAGTGGAAGAAAAATTTTGTACAAATTAAAAGGCACTGTTGCTTAGATCTGCAAACTTAAGGTAAAAGGATTGGGAAATGAGTTGCAGAAAACTTTGCACTAGGCCCTTAGGTAATTTTTATGTACACGAATTTTCATACTTGAAGTTCTATGTGACACTGTGATGTGTCCTTGTCACTCTCCAGGCCACAGGCTTCACAGAACAACAGGTGGTGGAAGAGTGATTCCACTGGTTTCATAGGCTCAGTTTATAGGCTTACCTTATAAAAGTCAAGGATTCCCACAGCTTCTGCACTTTAGGTACAAATTTGAGTGGTAAAAAGAAGAATTTTCCAAGCACCTTCACAAACCACCTGCTCTGAAATTTAAACTCTGTGTAATTAAACTCTGTGTAAATGTTAGTGATAACTGGAACCCTACACCTCCTCAGTTTACATTTATTTTCTGTGCTGAGTTATAAGCCTCTGAAATCACTGAAAGTTTTTCATGTGACTTTTTGGGCTTTGAGAGATGACACAAGAGCCTCACAGAAGGCAAAGATGTGTCTGCATTGAAATAAGAAATCCACTTCTTGGCTGGAATGAGAAATCCAGTACTGGAGAAGCAGCTTTGTGGGAAACAGGTTGTGCCTGCATTTTAGATCACAGTGCTTGTCCTCCTGAAGCAGGTGCCAATACACACACAAATAGTGCACATAAATAAACATATATAAAGCATGTGCATGTACATAAAGTGCAGATATTACAGAAACACGAGGGAAAATCCTGCACATACAGACTTCTCCTTCCAGACTATTTCCTCCTAGCTCTACGTCACAGCAGCATTCTCCTCATAGTGCTCTCTGCTACTGATGGTGATGCCTTGGGAAGGCTGACCTGAAACAGACTGGACAGAGCTAGAGAATAAAGTAGATATTTATTGAAAGGCCTCCAGGATACACCTTGGGCAGGACAAGAGCTTGACCAGGGCTACACCCAAGGTGGACCCAAAATGGTCAAAAAATATGGACAACTGGTCACGAGGTCTTACATTTTTCTAAGTTTTGGTCCATTTGCATATTGGGATTTAATTGTCCAATTACAGCTTCAGGTTGTGAGGTCCCATCCTTCTTGCTCCTCCCTTCAGCCCACTGTTGTTTTTGCTCTTGGCCCTGAAAGTTGTCCTTGGTCTTGAGCAGGAAAAGGATTTGTTTTGTCTATCTACTCTGTGAAGGGAGCTTACTGGCACTTAATATGAAGCTCAGAACTGCACCCCTGGGCAGCACAGAATCTGAAAAACATGAAAGCTAAAACTTAAGGCATCAATGGCTCCTGTGACTGTGCTTTTGTGGCTGTGGGTGTTTTGAGTCCCCAGAAGGGGCGTGTGGGGCTTGTTGCCATTTCTGGCAATGCAGCCCAGTTCCTCAGAGGTGCTGCATTGCTGGGAGGCCCCGTGGACATTCCCGGACTCACATTCACTTTCTCAGATATCACTGAGGGCTGGCAGTCACCCCTGTAGATGTCAGGCTTCAATC
The DNA here is from genome assembly GCA_013399915.1 of Illadopsis cleaveri. NCBI lineage: Eukaryota > Metazoa > Chordata > Aves > Passeriformes > Timaliidae > Illadopsis > Illadopsis cleaveri. The sequence goes on along the minus strand of VXBB01003525.1, from coordinate 26,735 downwards.
CAGCAGTCTTGTGTCTTCATAGAGGCCAAACACAGGCAAGAGGGAGCTGGATGGACATAAAATCTGTGGAAGGCTTGACATCCATTTGTTCCTGGATTTAAGGCTCAAATACTCTGTAATTTACTTCTCCAGGGAGTATTGGGTAGCTTGCAAATTAACAGAGTATTTTCAGTTGAAAGTTCAAGCACAGAGCACAGCAAAAATAACAGCATTTCTCATTATCCTGTGAAAACCAAAATCTTTTCTAGCTTGTTGGCTAGACCTGTTTCAGTTGTGATACATTAGCCTAACCAAGGGAAACCAAGGATGAAAAATAAAAGGAAGCAAAATTGATACTGTTAAGGTTTGCTACAAAAAGATTAATTTCATTTCTTCTCACTTCCATTCAGAGCAGTATTTTACTCTTTCTTGTATTATAAGCTCTCTCTTCTAATTCAAAGTTAGTGTACCTGAGCTTTTTTTCTTGTCTCTAGTTATATGAGAAATAACAAAAAAAAAGCAATACCTCTTTTTAGCTAGGTTGTTTTTGTGGTGGCTTGTTTGGGGCTTTTTTTTTCCAAGTTTTAATAGAAGTGTATCTGTTAGCTTTCAATTCTCATTTTTGAATGAGATTTTTAATGATGCTGGTGTCTAGGGAGAGTGAACCAGAGAACTGGAAGAATAGAATGCATTTCTCATTTACTTTGGTAGTGTGGAACAGGTTCTTTTCTTTTGCTTGCCCGTGGTGCCAGAGGCTGTTGAGGGCAGGGCTGTGCCTTCTCTCTGGTTACACAGCACAGGTCAAAGTGTCTTTGTGGTGAGGAGAGCTGCCCTGGTGTGCCTCTGTGCAGGGTGCCTGCTGCTCCTCATGCAGGGTGGGAGTGCCTGTGTGCTGGGGGCACACCTTCTGTAAACACAGCAGCTGCTCTCTGAGGAATTCCAAACACCAGGACATCCTTAGGAGGAGACCCTGGGATGCCCGGGACTTCATTTCCATAGTGAAGGCTGCTGTTTGCACCCCTGGAGCTCTGGGCAGGGAGGTATTATTGTGAAACAGCCTTTACAAGCTGACCTGGTGGGTTCTGGTCTCTCTGTACAGACAGAACAGATGGTATCCCTTTTATAACAGCCTCATTTAAACCTTTTCTCAGCCTTTCTGCTAAAAAGAAAGAAAACATTTCCCCCTTTTCTAGAGAAATGCAGTGGTTTAAATGGTTAAGTTGCTGATCTTCAAGCTCCCACTTCTCTGCTGATATCCAGAACTGCCAAGTAACCACTTGGTTCCTGTTTGGGCACCATGTGTGATGTCAACAAACCTGTTCTCAGCCACAGGTACTGGAGCTGCTCTCTTTGAGGCTCATACTTCTCCAGGGAGAGGAGTTCCTACCAGTGCTCTATAGAAAGGAAGCTTTGGAAATTGAGAAGGAAGAATCAATGGGATGGCAATTGCAATTTTTCCATCAGCAGCACTGCAGAAGAGGAGTCAGTGGCAGAAATTTGAAAATGCAGCATCTTGGCGTTGACTTCTGCTGCCTTATGTCTCAGGGAGGACACTTGTTTTGGGCAGTCTTGTATTTGGGTCCAATTCCTTTGTTGCTTTTTTCACAGAACTTTTATTCCCTGATGACGTGCACTCAGCTGCTTTAAACTATCAATAGACACAGTAAGTGCATTCCTGGGTTGAAATACAGGTCTCTGTCCAGCCAAAAATCACATAATATCTATATCTGGTAGGTTTTGTATATTTAGTAATTTAATTTTCTGGTATTCTAGGTTTGCGAAGTTTTCTGTTAGCTGTCCAGCCTGCTCTGCTCCATTAATCACTGGACTAGTGCAGTTCTTTTCTGCACAACACCCACCCTTTAGGTAATCCTTGGTGGAGGAGCAGATAACGACAATTGTCCTTGTTTTAGAGAGCCATTGCTCCTCAGACAGGTGTGATTAGACATCCATAACCAATTCTTAATGTTTTACTGAACCCCTTTTTTTGTTCCCTTTTTGGTTTTGGTCTTGGCAATGTAGAATATGAATCTTTGGGGCAAGTGTGAGTAGCCCTTGAGGACAAGTAGCCTTTTGTGTTTGATAAAGTAGAAAATGATGTGGAGAAGGGTGCAAAGGGAAAGAGGCTTTAGCTGAAGATGAGAAGACTTGTTCAATTAGCATTTTGAGTTGCTTTTAATAATCTGGAGTGTTTTCAGGCTGTGAATCTTGTTGTAGAGAGGCACTTATTCTTGTATGAAAGGTGTGATGGACTGTGTGCATGTCTCTGAGACTTCACAGATAACTCCATAAGGAGCAAATGCTCCTTAGTGATGCAAAAGCTATTAAGAGATTTAATTTAGGTCATGGATGACAGGATGGCGTTATTGTCAGTCGCAGTGTATCTAAACCCAGTGGTTTTGACTGATGTTCACTGGGCTACAGCCAAAAAAAATCTGAATGTTAGCCCCAGTGGATGGAAAGACCTGCCAGAAGGAGTTTGAAATACAAGTGTCAAGTCTGATCCTGTACCAGGGAACTTCTCTGAGGAGGAAGGTGGGAAATCCCTGCAATTACCAGCTGCCTGACACACTCCTCAGCGTGCACATCTTTGTTTGCTGAGCTCAGTCCATGCTGAGCTGTTTTCTCTCTGAGAAGGCTGTGTGGGCAGTTGTGGTGCACACACAGCAGCAGGAGTGGACAGTGTGCACAGACACCAGGTGCTTGTGTAACCCTGCAGGGCTGCAGCAGCCACACACTCAGCTGTGACCCTGAGCAGTGGTAGCAGCTGCTAGACCTATTCAGAGGCAGGAGAAACAAGGTGCCTTTTGCTGGGAGGTGACGCAAGCCAGGCAGGTGTTCTGTCTGAAAATACAACCAGCCACATCAGAGAACACAGATCACTATCACTTTTTTTTTCTTTTTTTTTTTTCTTTTTTCTTTTTTTCTTTCTCTTAAATGGTGGCTTAGATTTCCAGGCAAAAGGGTTACTCCCTATTAAAGGTATCAAATCCTGCTCTCATTTGTATCAGTGGGAGTATGAAGCGGTACAGATAACTTTAGTAAATCTACTTGGTTAGTAATGAAAAAAAGTACTTAAGGACTGACTAGGATTCCTCTCATATTTCCTATTAGTCTAGCTTAGTTTAAGTTGTTTTGTTGGGTTTTTTTTCTGTCGAGTTAGGGAAACAAAACTATGTAGTACTAATAGATATTCCAAAAGTCTTCATTAGCAATTCCAGTCAATGCCTGTATTTAGAATTGTTAAGAAATTTGCCAGATCCTCATGTGCTGTAATGTGGTATTTCTATTCCAGCTAAACCCCAAAGAAAAAGAATATATTTATCAAGTTGGCTGAAGAGCCACCTCACTGTTTTTATCTCTCTGGACTATTACCTTTGAGTAGCTCAATACTGAAGAGAGAAAGCTTTTCTTGTGACAAATTTCTCCTCACCAAAATGGAGCTATCGCTATGATGCAGTGACAGTGCCTAGAACTGATTCAGTGTTCTGGGCATTGATGCCTTGGGAAGGCTGATCTGAAACAGACTAGACAGAGCTAGAGAATAAAGTAGATATTTATTGAAAGGCCTTTAAGGGTACACCTTGGGCAGTACAAGAGCCTGGCCAGGGCTGCACCCAAGGCAGACCCAAAATGGTCACAAAATGGACCACCCGTCACGAGGTCTCACACTTTTATAAGTTTTGGTTCATTTGCATATTGGAGTTTAATTGTCCAATTACAGTTTCAAGTTGTGAGGTCTCATCCTTCTTGTTTTCTTTCTTCAGCCCACCCTTGTTTGTGCTTTTGGGCCTGAAAATTTGTACTCCTTGTCATTGGTCTTCAGCAGGAAAAGGATCTGTTTTGTCTACCTACTCTGTGAAGAGAGCTGACTAACGCTCAATATGAAGTTCAGAATTACACCCCTAGGCAGCATAGAATCTGAAAAACATGAAAGCTAGAACTTAAGGCATCAGGATGGTTAGTGAGAGAGGATTGGTAAACCAGAGAGTTCTCCTGAAGGGTACAAAACTCTCTCTTCCAGCCAGTGCTTCACCAGTGTCCATGCACCACTTCTGAAGCTCTCAGCATTCTTGTTGGTTGTGGGAATAAATCCTGGCTTGCCTGAAGTTTTCCATGTGCAGAGAGGAATGAAGCTTCCTGCTTCTCCCTTGTTTGCACACTGATTGCCACAACTCTTGTGCCAACAAGCCATGGGAAGGGAGCAGTGCAGGTCAGAGGGAGAGGAGTTGCCTTTTCCCTGTGTTTGGTTCAGTTTTCCCACTCATAACACGCTGAGTTTGGGGATCCAAGGCTGTGCAATTGTATTTTATATATTATGTCTAAGTTGTAGAGATATAAAGCCAAATCACCATGAATGATTTTACTTTCTGCCTCTCCTAGATCAACTTGTTTATTCTAAGGGAAATGTTTGGGGTTTTCTTATCTTCCTCTTTAAGGTAACATCCATTCAGGAGAGCGAATCTTTTATGTGGGCTGGTGGCAATTTTGTGATCTAGTGACATCTGTTAAGAGATCATAGTATGGATTTTCTTTATTGAAGGTTCATCAGCAATGTTTCTTTCCTCTTGCCATACACATGTAGCAAATTGATCGTAAGAGGAGAAGCTTTAAGGCAAATGAAATTTTTTTCCCCACCGATTTTGATTACATTACTTAATTCATTGGCTCCAGCAGCTGTTTATTTGAGGTTTTAGCTGAAACCATGTTATCTAATTAAGCAGCAAGCCTTAGCTGGAAGTGTAACAACAGTAGCTAAGGCTTTTGGAAATACAGGCTACAGCACTGGATGTATAGCAGAGATATTTTGTCTTTTTATCTTTTATTTGCCTCTGTTATAATCTTGGAATGATTGAGATAGGTACAGAGGATGCAGATATATGGGTTAAAACTGGTCAAATCTGTGTTGTTACAGGTAAGGTGGCAGAATTTGCGGTGGAGGGGAGGTTGGCCCAGTAACACATCATTCCATATATGATGGGCTTAAGTCTTATCTAACCTTTGCCTGGGCTTCAGGAGGGTTAGATTCTATAAAATCTGTAGAATGATACTGTTTTTATGCCAGTGAGTAGGAGGAGAGGGAAGGAATGTGATCGGTGATTGCTCAGCCTTCTGTGCATTTGTGCAGAGTCAGGAAGAGGTGTGATATGCTACCAGTCCAGCTTGGTGGTGGTTTGCACTATGATCAAGCTAAACCATGGAAATTGAAGGGAAGTGGTGAATTGAAGTTGTTTCTGTTTAGTTCTGTTTCATCAAAGGTTTGGCAAATGTAAGAAAGAAAGAAAGAAGAAAAAGCTCTGTAGAATGGTGGTTTGAAACACAATGCCTTGAGAAATGCACTTCTGTGTCAGCTGAGTGAGTCTCAACTTTGTCTTTCCTCCCATGTGATTCACAAGGAGCATTTTGGCATCTTCTGTGGAGTGAGTATCTGCCTGGCCTGTGAGGGGCTGAGTCACTGACAGCACCAAGGGGCACCACACTGGTGACTGCATCAGCTGCCAGCTTGTGGTTCTTCGCTTCTGCAGCTTACACAGAGAGCCCCCCTCACCTATCCTACCTGTCCTGATCCTCACCTTCACAGCAAGTCCCCTTCTCCCTTCCAGGCAGTAATATATTGTAATACAGCATGACTGTGCTAAAAGTACACAGAGTGGGGTGGGAATTCTGGGTCTGTTTACTCATTATTCTGTCTGGAAATGACTCAGAGCCTGCTTGTGAATTTATATCACATGAAGAATCCCTCAAACTTCTTCCCTTAGAAAGTTCAGGGGGAGCAGCAGTATCTTAGGGCATGTAGAGAGTTTGACATCATGCTGTCAGGCAAAGGGGAACCTTAGTGGGTTTTTTTTCCTGGGTCCAAGATATCTCACAGCTGTCAGGAAGGGAAAGTTTTGGTCCCCTGGTAGATGTTTATCTTGGACTTCATACGTGGTGGAAATCTGCAATATATTCATATTCTTATGTCCCTTTTGGAAGGGACAAAATGGAAGGGACAAAAAAACCCCTTCTTCATTTCTTCCTCGTTTGTGTTTGTTTAGGAAATGGGACGAATATTCATGAATAGTCATCATCTCATGTTGTTGATATCCTCTAGGCACATGATTTCAGATGGAAAATTAAATTAAGGAAAGAATAAAATAAAAGAGGCTCTTTTGTAATCCCAACAAATGCCCCAAAGAGGAGGTCTTGACGAAGTTTCAAAAAGTCAACACCTATGACCCAAATGCCTATTCCATCCTTAGGCAAACATGGATCTCGTGTTCTCAAAATCCTCAAGTGCTGGAGATGATTTATTCCAATGCTGTTGCTGTAATTCAAACCCCTTCTTCTTCCATCTACAGCTCATGGAAAATAAACTGTTCAAATTCTTCTATAGTAAAGGCAATCTTACACTGTCAACTCTGTCATGGGCAAAATCCATTGCATGTGGATCCTTACCAACGTCCTTCTGTTCCAGTAGTATTATCTTTGGCTGGCACCTTAAACAGAATTAATAAGTCTGTTGAAACTGTAGGCTAACAAAAAAGTATGTTATATCAGAACAAAGCCCATAAGATTCAGGGTTTGAAATCAGTTCAGTGAGGGATGGGGCACAGGTCAACATCTTACTCTCAGTGTGCTACTCTTAGTGTAGTGATGAAAATTAGCCAGCAGCTATCAAGTGTAGCAGGATGCCACACTCGGGTCCATATGTAGGAGGATCAGACTCGCAGAAAGGAATGAGGCAGGCAGCAGCAATTGAAGGGAAAGCTAATACTTTATTCTACAATCTTCTTCTCTGTGTTCTCTAGGTATGTTCTCTTATCAACAATCCAACTCCAATATATACAGTTTTTACAAAGGCAAGAGATTGGTCATTTAGGTCGCCACCTCTTTAACCTGGATGGTGGATACCACCATCAATCAATTCTCCTCTCAGAGGAGAAATATGAAAACATCTCTAAAAATATACATAGTTTATGTTGAGCTGTGTGAGAAAACCTGGACAGCAAGGTCCAAACATTCACGAGCTAGAAAAGTGAGGGCAACAATCAAGTGCAGGAATCTTGTTTTCAAAGGCTTTTCTTTTCACCCAGCTGTTTCACATCCTACTCTGCCTTGTTTTGCTTTTACAAATTTGCAGAACTGACATAGTTCAGTAGTGAATCACAGAAACTTTGGGGCTGCCAGTTGACAAGAGCAGCCTGCAATAAAACTCAGCCCCTGGGGAACATCACAAAGCTGTGTCTTTGTGTGATCACTGCTGCTCACAAATCCTGGCACTTCAGAGCTTTGTGGCACAGCCCTGCAGTGGCTCCACAGCTGCTGCTGGAGCTCAGGACATTTAGAATAAAACCCAGCATCTCTCAGGCCACGAATGTTTAGACACATCTCGTGGTTGTCAAAGACCAAAGAGTTGTTGTTCTCCCATCAACAGATCCCCAGGTAAATGCATTTCTCTGCTAGGATCATTAATTGCAAACTCATTAGGAAAACTTCATTTATAAACATGCATCAGTATTTTGACCTCATATGTGTGTATATATATATATATATATATATATATATATATATATGCACAGACACAGTCCTTTTCTCCTTTCCTGCTTAGATAGCTTGTAGTTTCCAGATTAAGTTAATTACCTGTCAGATATATAATTTATGGGGGTTTTCTGCTAAATTAGAACAGTTCTTCTCATGTTCCCACTTTGACACCATTGCAGAATAGATTGAAATGAGTACTTGGCACTGTGTTTCCTACACAGGAACATTTGCAGAGGCTGTAGTCCTGCCAGGATCAGGTTATTGTTACTGAGTGAAAAAAAAGATGAGGGAAGAAAATGAAGCAGCTGCTTCTGCAGAGTGACCTGCTATTAAATTATTGCAAGGCATACAGAGAGATTTTGACCAAAAGTGAAAAGAGCATGATCTGAGAGAGAACCTAGGCACCATTTTTTTTTCATTATTCTGAGGCATTTTCCAGGAATTTTTTTGGTTTTGTTTCTTTGGGGTTTTTTGGGTGTAGTTTCTTCTTTCATTGGAGTGTGTTCTTGAAGCCATGGATAATAGTTTATTTCCTCTTTTGACATTGAGCATTAACTGCACAAGGGTCTGATCAGTGACAAGATCACTGTTTGTGTGGTGGGAATGAGCAAGTCATGTAGAAAGGGATTAAGTTCTTACACTGGTCCTGAGCAGTTTATTGGGAGTCACAGCCTGCCTCAATAATTCCCTTTTTGGCACCATGTTAAGGCTAACATAGCTGCGCTGCTTTGGGTACCTAAAGCCAAGTGCCTTCAGGCCACCTTCAGTTGTGTCATGTAGACATATTTTGCCTCTCTTTATATTGTGTCATGTGGAGAACCAGAAATGAAGTTTTTCCAAATAAAATGTTTCTGGGAAGTGGGGGAAAAGGAATCAGATGAGATTAGCTCCATGGAGAAGTTCAAGACAAAGCCAGGGGACTTGTGTTTTGTTGTTTATTAGTTTGGAGCTCAGCAGTCACATTCCTGTTGGACAGCCACCCAAGGAGCTGGCTTTCCTCACAGCACTGGGATGTGACCCCCAACACAGCTTGCAGCTCCTGTCTGCTCTTTTTAGACTTTTTTTTTTTTTAACAGAAGTTCCTAATTTTACAAGTGCTGTGTGCTTGGCAGAACAGCAGTGAGGGGTTTGCGCTGCTGGAAAGTATTACAGAGGTTTTGAGGTATTTCAGGGCAAGTTAATTCATATCTCATTAAAGACAAATGCATTATGTGCCCTGTCTAGACAACTGAGAGATTAGGAACTGGAATGCTACTGCATTTCAAATTAAGGTAGTAGTTTCCATAAAACAATGTTCCATTCTATGTAATTCTGCCTTTTTTAAAAATACATGTAGAATATAAAACAGGTTTTATGCCTCTTTTTTTTCCTTACTACTCAGCAGTTTTTGCCATCTGCTGCAGAAATGGAGAGCAGCCCTGTGTGAAACAACTTGCAGAAATTGAAACAAAACCTAAAAGGGGATTTAACTCTTAGAAGGACTCATTGCTGAGAGATGCCAATTCCAATGTGAACATGGCACTGCAGCCATGGCTGGAAGTGTTGTTGTCTCAGGGGTGCAGCTGGCTGAGCTCTGGCTCTGTTTGGGAAGGATCTGTAGCTGTGGTTTATGGAGTTGACTCTGAGTTTCACCTGAGTTACAGATTTTTGAAAAGGGAATTGCTTCATATGAGGAGTTTTTAATAAACATGTAAAGTGGCTTTTGTTCAGAGAAGCTTTTGGAGCACAGCTGTCCCGAAATACAGTGAGAGGTGCTCCCATGCATTTCCAAGGTTATCACTAAAACTCATTTGCTAATTGTCACACCAGTTGCTTTAGTGGCTTTGTTTCCTGTGTTTCTGCTGGCAGAACTTCCTCATCTCTCCAAAATCACTGATTTTTGCCTCTATACTTCATGGCTTGGGAACCTGAAATGCACAGAGGGTTAGGAATGAACACTTTGGAAGAGCTGTTTTGGCTTTCCAGCTGTGCAGAACGCAATCCTGCCTCTCCCTTCAGCTCCTTTGGAAGTTTGTGGGCACAAACGTTACCTGGATCACAATAAGCCAGCAAACTGGGCCATGTAGATTATACGTGGAGGGGAAAAGGGGTTCTCCTGCTTGAATCACACTGTTCCCATGCCAGAGAACCACAGAAAAGTTGTATATTAAGTCACAGCAGTGCTTTCCTCTGCTTTCTTCGGTTCTAAACTAAAGAGTAAAGATCCCAGGAGAGAAAGTCTCACTCAAGACAGTCCTTGACAAATACTGGCTGAAGATTTGAGTAGCGAAGAGAGAGTTTTGTTTAAAGTTGTTTTTGAAGAACTTCCTGAGAATGTGGAGGCAGGGTGAGTGTGAGTGGGGAGAGGGAATGGATAAATCAAATGCCAGTTGTGAATTTAAAATCAACAAGTCCATTTTGAAGGTTAGACATCATCAGAATATGTTTTAGTCTCCAGCTAGGGTTTTAATTAAGGCTTAAAGGGGAAAAGATCAGAACAAAATGGGTGTTATTTCAGTGCATACTGTATCACCAGCAAAACAGAGTAGTAAAAGTACTGCCATAGTAAGGTACAGAAACACTATATGTTATAAATACATATTATATTATTGGCTTTTCACAGGTATTAAGATGAATACTATATGTATAATGTTAGGATAACTTTGCTGTATGAATATAGTTTTTATTTCTGCTATTAACAAAACTTAGAAATAATAGTAGGATAGCTTATATAGTTATTATAGTTATGTTATTATAGTTATAGTTATTATAGTTATGCTTATAATTGAATTGTCTTAGTTGAGATAGCATCAAGTGAACATATGATGAGGACCCTGCTCCTGACATGTTAACTATCAGCACCTGCCATCTGTAAAAAGTACAGACCAAAGCCCAAACTAGAGGTAAAAATAAGACAAAAACCACAACCAAGAAACATGCATGCTCTAGAAAGGCAGACCCAAAGAAGAGCCATGCAAAATAGTTCCTGGAATATGTAAACTAGTTTGTACAAAAATATAAATATATGTAATAGTCTGTGGATATGCAACAGGCTGATATAATGAGAAAAGTATTTAAGGAGTATCTCTGAAGATGATAAGTGTGCTCTTAGCTGAATGCCAAGCAGCCAATCGTTTAACCCTTTGCTTTAGCTCTGTCTCCGATTGTCTTTTTATTAAATCTTTTAAATTTTACCAAANAAGAGCCATGCAAAATAGTTCCTGGAATATGTAAACTAGTTTGTAAAAAAATATAAATATATGTAATAGTCTGTGGATATGCAACAGGCTGATATAATGAGAAAAGTATTTAAGGAGTATCTCTGAAGATGATAAGTGTGCTCTTAGCTGAATGCCAAGCAGCCAATCGTTTAACCCTTTGCTTTAGCTCTGTCTCCGATTGTCTTTTTATTAAATCTTTTAAATTTTACCAAAAAAGTAAACCTCGTTTTTCAAAGTGGGATGGGTGCAGTGCAGCAGGGTGGGATGGGTGCAGTGCAGCAGGGTGGGATGGGTGCAGTGCAGCAGGGTGGGATGGGTGCAGTGCAGCAGGGTGGGATGGGTGCAGTGAAGCAGGATGGGATAGGTGCCAAGAAGCTGCCAGTACAGGCTGCAGAGCTGCCTGCAGCACCTGCCAGGCCCAGGGTGGGCTGTGGGCTGCAGGCTGGCACATCACACTGAAAGAAAATTCTTTTGCATCGTGCATTTCCATATGTGTGCAAAGGCCTGAGGAGGAGTGCTTGTGTCAAAGCTTGTTCCACCAGCTGTGACCTGCACAGTCCTGCCCCACCTCTTCCAGTGTCTAGGAGCTGCCACATTCAGCTATCACCTGAACATCACTCACTGGTTTATTTGCAAATAAAATGGACACTAGCCATTTTTTGGGGAAGCAATAATCTTTGACATAATCTACCAAAGACAAGAAACCTGAAGTTTCTTTCAGCAGCAGTTGTTTCAGCAGGGTTAGGAACCTTTTCCATGATTTTAATTTTTTTGTTGGGTGGTTTTTTGTGGGTTTTTTTTTTTCCCTGTTGGTTTTGGAACAGATCCTAATGCCCAAATAGCTTCCACAAGCTGCAGAATATTCACTGCAGAGCACAATATTATAATAATAGTCCACAGGATGCTGAGTGTGTCCTTGCAGTACATGGCATGGGATTCCCCATCCTGGCCTCTGCTGTTGATGAGTCCCAGTACACCCATTAATAAACAGGTAGTGCTGCTTTCACTCTGTATTACTCTTTAGCAATTCCGAACAGCCTATTCCTTTGCCACAGCATTAACTGGTATAACACCAAAGTGGATTTTAGAGAGGTGTACATCATGATCAGCGTGGCCAATTCTGTCTGTAAGTTACCTGCTCTACTTGTATGCTCTGCTGCACATCAGAAGCCAGCACTCCCTCTCCTCAGTTTACCCAGTTGCTCCTGCAGTGACAAAATATTCTGAGAAATAATTTAGTTTGCACAATTCCAGGGAAAAAAACTGTGCAAAGTCTGTTGCAGCTGATGAAGGTGTTCAGATTTGCTCCTTGTCCAGCAACTCTTCTATCTAAAGGTAACTGAATTGTAAAAGGTCTGTTGCCTGATTAAATAGGGAAAAATAAATAAATAATAAAATAATATGGTTACACATCTGCATGTGAGCACTTCTGAGTTCTGCATTAAGTGTGAGTACCTGGGTGAGGTAAATTGGTGTGGAGTGTGGCTCACAATTTCACAGAGCACATAGGGAAGGAAGCCTGTGCTGTGCCAGGAAAGAAAACCACAAAGGGATTTTTTTTCCCCTGACTGGAAATCCTCATAAAACTGAATGTCTGAACTGGTAGGACACAATTCAGTAGGAGGAAGAAGTTTTTTGGTGTGGGACTCATTAGTTCAGGAGAAAGCAGCAACTAGAGAACTGCAACTTTGGTGTGAGGTGGTTTTAGAGCTAGAGAGAGAGTTATTCCATGACCTTAAAAACAGTCATGGGAAGATTTTTCCTTTGTGGAGAAGGACATTTGGAAAACCTGACTACAGTGAGACCTGGCTGTTTGCCTGAAAGGGGATGGAACAGGAATGAAACAGTATAGTCTGTTCTGGGTATGGTTTGTACAGGGGATTCATAAAAGCAGCTGACAAAGCTACAAACAGAAAGTTGGCCCAGAACACCATAGCTGCTGAAGAGAAGTGGCTGAGCCACAAAACCTCCAACATACTGCATAACAACATTTGGATATTTGGATTTTGATCCATCTGATTATGTAGCAACAGAAAAGAAAAAAAAAAATAGAAGCAGAACACACACAGTACTGGGATAATGAAGTTGAAAAACACTGTGATAATTTATAGCAGCCTAGGCCTAGTGATACCAATTCCTTAAAACAGCTAAAATTACTTCTTCTGAGTTACAAACACATAACCTGAATGTCGAGTTATGGACTTGAAAAGAGTCAGGCCCCAGCCTGTGCTTAGCTTCTGTTCTGTGTTTGTGTTCTGGGTAATCAAACTGTTTGGAAACATCCCAGGTGGCTGGGATAGGTAACTCAGACAAGGCAGATTCCTGCAGAGCAGCCTTGCCTCACCCAGGGCAAGAACCCCCCAGAAGGCTGAATCTGGACAAGATCTGAGAAGCTCAGTGGGAACTTTCAATAGAGGTTGCACAGATGATCTGCTCCAGCAAGTGAGATTAGTGTCTGCCAAAGAGCAGTCAAGTGCTTACTTCAGGGAATTCAGGGATTTTTGTGTAATCCCTTTCCCTTTTCCTTTTTTCCCTTTTTCCTTTCCACTAACAATGGTACAAACCAGTGTGTTGGAGTGACTCAGCACAGTGCTATGATTTATTCTTCTGTTGACTACATTGTTTCCAGCCTGGAGGAAAAAAAAAAAAACATTTTAGAGAAGAGGGTTAATCACACAATTTTTGAGAGGTAACCATTAGATGGGAAAACACCCCCTCCCTGTGAACCAGATATGAGGGTGCACAATTATATCACTCTCAGTGTTCTCCTCAGGAAGTGAAGCCACCCAGTAATTTGAGGCCAGAGGATTTAGATGAACCAGGGAGAGGGCACTGGTCTGTTACAGAACTGTGGTTATATGAAGAACCCCAGCAAGCTTTTTGTCTTGGTTCCCAAATAAGAAATATAACCAATGAAGAGCTTCTGGTGTTTCAAGGGGAGGCATGAATTTTGGCAAATCACACTTCTGTCCTTTCCTCCAGGAGTGTATCATTGACGAAGACTGTGAAGCAGGGAAATATTGCCAGTTCTCCACCTTCGAATACAAATGCCAGCTCTGCAAGCCCCAGCACACAGTAAGTCCTGACTGAGATGGGATTTCATGTGATCTTTAGAAACTCAGCAAGCTATGGTTGTTAATGTCAGCAAGCCAAAATTGACAAAAAGGTAGCTGCAAAGCTTTCTTCATGAGGGTAAAAGGATTTTCATGTTAACGTGGAGTAATTAAAAACCAAGATTGGGATGGCCCAACACCTAACCCCTTCCACACCTTTTTTTTGCAGTTCTCAGCAGAACACTTGTAAGATAAAGAAAGTGAGAACTGGATCCTAGATACTCTTGTATTGTAAAGTGAATTCAGGCTGAAGGAGGTGGGATCAATTCCCTGACCTAGAACCTCGATGGTTACAGAGCATTTTTCTCCTTAATTAGCAGCTCTTAGTAGTGCCAGTGTAGTCCTGCTCCTTGCCCAGTGTTAAGCACTGCCTGTGGGATCCACTGGAAAAGAAATACAGATTTTGTGTGGCTGCCCAGACCGGGCTTTACAGAGGCAGGAAAAAGCTACTGAAAGGCTGACCTGCCATGACTCTTTAGGATTATTAATCAAACTACCTCAGAAAGGAAACAAAGTGACACACATGGCTTTCATTAGGTTGATTTCTTAGGTGTGTGTAGTTGAAACACTGGAGCAATCGTCATACAAAGCAACCTTTAGCTAGAGATTTGCATTTCTAATTTGCAAAGAGATTTTTTTCAGAGAGATTTTTTCAAAGATTCTTGGTTACCAATGAGGTCTGGTTCTTATTACAACTAAAACCGGATTTTAGTAAGACTTTTTTTGGTTTTGGTTTGCTCTTTGAAAACAATTCTTCTGAACAAATTGTGAATTCCTGACTGCATTTGACAATGAAAAAAAATCAGTAACGTTCTCCATTGATGATGTTTTGTTTATTAATTTTTGTTTCCCTTGATTGCAGAAGAGAGGGCCTCAGGGAGAGCTTAGAGCAGCATTTCAGTACCTAAAGAAATTACCTTTAGTACCTAATGGGGCTGCAAGAGAACTGGAGAGGGACATTTTCCAAGTGCATGTAGTGACAGGATAAGGGGAAATGGCTTTAAATTGAAAGAGAGTGGGGTTAAATTGGATATTGGGAAGGAGTTTTTCCCTGTGAGGGTGGGCAGGCCCTGGCACAGTGTACCCAGAGAAGCTGTGGCTGCCCCTGGATCCCTGTCCAAGGCAGGGTTGGATGGAGGGCTGATACTCTGCTGTGGAGGCTCCTGTCAGGCAATAGTTCCATGAGTGCTTCAGTTGAGAAGTCAGGCAGCTCTACATAAGCAGTGGGAATATTACATATATTTAAAATACACATTGCTTTCAGGCCCAGGGCCCAATTGTGAGTGTAGCTGTGTGTGCTGACCCTCACTGAGTGCTGCAGTGCCAGCTCCCTGACCAGCCTTTGCCCTTGGCAGCCCTGCTCTCGGGACGTGGAGTGCTGTGGGGAGCAGCTCTGCGTGTGGGGCCATTGCAGGAGATCCACCTCCAGAGGGGAGAATGGCACCATCTGTGAGAACCAGCACGACTGCAGCCCTGGCACCTGCTGTGCTTTCCACAAAGGTACACGGGGCTCCATCCTGTCCATTGCAGCATGCAGGAGCCTTGGCATGGGGCTCTTTTTAGCCCAGGGGGGTGGGAACCCTGGGAGCTGAGAATTTTAGGCTTTCTGTGCTAACAGGCACTGACCCCTAAGAAAAGACTACATTTGATCTGAGGCCATGGAAGAGGCTTCCGAAATTGAATGATAGCACTGGCATTGTGGGCGTGTAATTTGAATAGAAGTGTGCAGTATCACATGGTGGAAAACTTAGAATTTAATATTTTAGTATATAGTAGTATATATGGGACAATATGGAGGATTTGGGGCATTGGCTAGGTTCTTCTTCTTCTTTCACCTTCTTCTTAATGGGTTTGGGTGGTGTATTTTAATGGGGAGAAATTTCCACATTGCGGGCCATGGGTGTTTGGTTATTGGGTTAAAAGTAAAAATAATACAGGTGTCATCTCATAATTGGACAATTTGTGCTTAAAAGACCTTGGAAAGAGTTAGAGACACACCCATTTTTTGCCTTGTTCGCTAGAATTCATAACTCATGAGACTGTACTATAGATGAGAATTAATAAACATCTGAGTCCAAACACAAAAACTTTGTCTCTTGAGCATTTAATCCTGGCTCTGACAGAGGAAGATAAAAACCCCACACAGGGTAAGTGGTTAAATCTCTACAGAACCAGCATGTTGCTCTCCCTCAGCCTGTGGAATGCACTAGGTTAACTCCATTAGAAAACTTGGATAGAATTAGGAGTGAGAAACAGCCTGATGGGCTGCACGCTGGTGAAAGCAAAGCCTGTTGCACACTAGAGATGAGACCAGCAGCAGAAGCACAAAAATGTGCATTTCTAAGGGGGAGTCTTAGGCATTTAAAAACAGCTGAGGTCTATGTCAAGTTTACACACAATAGGGCAAAATTGAGAGAATTAAAAATGTGCAGAAGAAATTAATGAGCTGGCTGAAAGTGGCTTCTCCTTCCTCTCAGCAAGCAGCCCATCAGAACCAGACTGCAGACACATTTCATACTCCAGGTTTCACTGGAGTGAGCCTTCCAGGGCATCACACCATACGGTGGTGACCAGGCAACCAAGAGGCACAGAGGAATGATGTCCCAGATTATGTTGTCAGTCCACATGGGAATGTGAAACTTGATTTAGGAGCACAGAGGAGAAGGTCTCAGGCCTGAAATCAATCTCCAGTCCTGTCTGGTTGGGGTCCAGTTTCTTCTACTGTTCTATACTCACCAGTTCCTCACTGCATTTATCACAGTTCACCTTATTTCAGTAGTGACAGGACACAATTCCAGACAGCTCCCTGTTCCAGGTACATACTTCCCTGGCTTTTTTCCTTGTTGTGAGCCAGAGCAGACCTTGGACTGATGGTTGGGCCTGTCCCATTCTCAGCCTGCTGGTGGGTCAGGGCTGCCAGGGCATTCCAGGAAAACAAAGGAGAAAGCTCCAGCATCATTTAAAAGTGAAAAGGATCTGCTCAGCTTTCCCATGTTGATGTTGAGCATTACATAGTGGACCTTCAATGCTAAGTAAATTTGGTTAGGAAGGAACAAGATACATAGTTATTGGGAAAATTATATCTATCTATCTATGTATCTATCTATCTATATCTCAATAGGTAAGAACATTGATGAATATCAATAGAATACTCTTACTAGAACATAAAATAGTGCTATTGATTATTAGCAATGAATTTTTATTCTCTATGGCTGTCTGCTTTAGCAGGGCTTTAGGGTTTCGCAGGTTAGGCCTAACCTCAAGGCCTTTCTCCATCACTAGAGTATTGTAAGTGGTTGTCCTAATAAAGATGTGTGTTTTTATATAAAACTGTAGTAAACTGTGGAGGATTTGCTGCTCAGTATATATAATATTTTGAAATTGAGAACTGATAGTCATGTACATTCAAGCACGTGTCTGTGCAGACACACATAGATATGTCTTTTGACCAAACCTGGTTTAAAAACTTAGATATGGAATTCTTCTCATATTTTATCCTGCCATATGAGGTGACTGAAGACAAGAAGAGGAAGGGAGGTTCAATAGGAACATCTGGAAGAGCTGAATTCCAGACTGAGGCTGGGAGTTACTGGCATGAGGAAACCCAAAGGACACAGCCTTCTTAAATAATTTCTTACACAGGCTGAAATTCAGCCCTGTGTAGAAACGAAGGTGCCAAGGCCCAGATGCCATCAGACAGCTTTGCCCACAGCAGAATTGATAAAATAAATTAAATATCTGAGTTGTAGTTCTTGAAACCTCATTAATTTCTGAACAATTGCTCTCTATTTGCAGCCTATGCAAAAAATAGTAAAAATAACAGAGTTTATGATAGAGAGGTATGTCTCCATTCAGATTTCAAACCATTAATGCTACTCATTGCAAAGGATTGCCTATAATGTTAGTTTTCTTGGGATTAGAAGAGTTTGAAATCTCCAAGGGATGGAACTGTGCTGTACTGCCTTGACAGCAGTCTCTGAGTCAAGCTGATCTTGCTCATTAAGGATGAACTTCAAATGTCTTACTCCCACCTAGTGGAAAAAATGTGGTTATGGCTCCCTATCATGTAAGAGGATGTAAAAAGAGATGAGCTTGACTTTTTATATCTTGCATGCAGAATTAAACATGGGCTCACCCCAGTTCAGCGGACACCTAAGGGCTTCTCCTAAAATGCCTTTCCTTTGGCCTGCAGAGCTTCTGTTTCCTGTTTGCACACCCTTGCCTGAGGAAGGTGAGCCCTGCCATGATCCTTCCAACAGACTTCTCAACCTGATCACCTGGGACCTGGAGCCTGATGGAGTGCTGGAGCAGTGCCCCTGTGCCAGCGGCTTGAGCTGCCAGCCTCAGAGGTGAGCACCAAAGCTGGGCAAACAGGCTGCTTGGAATTTTTTGAGGGGTCTGTTTCTGTGGTAAATAGCAACAGAACTCACAGGTTCTGCCTCCCTAGAAAAGGTTTTGACAGCTTTTCTCATCAGTAGCATTGAAACCTGCTTTGTCCCACACAGATGTGTCTGAGTTTGGCAACAATCCAGTGTGAATTAAGTGTGTGAATTAATGAGGCTGGTACTGCTTTTTAATCAGTCAGTGCTACCAGCTGTTGAGATGCATCATTCCAATGCCATTCTCTGCACACAGTCCCTGTCCACCAGCTCTCTATGAGACTGGGCTTTTTGCTTCCTTTAGAATGTAAGATATGTTAAAGGAATTTTAACACAAACTTTTCATAGTTTGTGCTTTTAATATTTCTTTAAAAGGAGTTACTTGCTCATCAGCAGTTTCATTGGCAGAAAGTGAAGTCATTCCAGTTTTGCTCAAAGCATTTTTAGAAAATCTGTGTCTTCTGTGAAATAAATTCTCCAAGTTTGCTCCTACACTACCAGCACCATTTTAACTTCCAACAAGACATCATAGCTGGGATGATGGTTATTATTTCTCTCTTCTGTGTCCAACTACTTCTACATTTTTTCATGCTTGAAAAGGAATTGGGTAACATTTTGTTTCATAAACGTCATCTAAGGATGCAAGCAGAACTGATCCCATCCTTTCAGCAGCAAAATTTTTGTTAATGTGCCATTAACCTCAGGGGAGGTGTGTCAGCAAATGTCAGGTCTAGTAAGAACAATGTTGTTTCAGATAAGGATACAGAAACACAGAAATTAATTAGCATGTGAATGTAGCTGAACTGTCCAGAATTCTCTATCTGAATTTGAAGATTCAAATAACATTTTTTATTACCTGTTTTTTTGGAGGGCCACTGCTCTCTTGTTTACCAGGACCAAACATTTCATGCTGTTAGGACCTCTGTATGTAGAAATCACATTTGTAACTCTCCAGCTGTCAAGCATGTGAGAATCAGGTGCTTGTGAAGTTAGCTAGGGTAGCCCCACTGTGCATTTAACATGTTTTTATGTGGGGAGGGAATGGAGAATTCCATAGACAACAGAAGAACACAAAATTATGTACTGTATGACCAGATGTGCCTTTTCTCAACAGCCACAGCACTACATCTGTGTGTCAGCTGTCTGCCAATGAAACTCAGCACACTGAAAAAGAAGATCCCTTAATTATGGATGAGATGCCCTTTCTCAGCCTGATCCCCCAAGATCTCCTCTCTGATTATGAGGAAAGCAGTGTCATTCAGGAAGTGCGCAGAGAATTAGAAAGCCTGGAGGACCAAGCAGGTTTGAAGCCTGAGCCTGACTCAACTCAGGAGCTGGTTTTGGGAGATGAAATCTAAAGCCCAAGCACCAGTTTAGTTAGTTGTTTCTAGATTTGTTTAGTGTCTTGCTTGTATGAACCCTGAACACACACTGCTGGATAGAAGTGCAATAAATAAGGTCTTCAAGGAGCATCCTTCTCTGTGCACCAAACCTGCATGTCCCAGCTACTGTGGAATTCTTTCAGTCCCTGGAACAAACCTTCTGCCAAATGGGAACCTTAGGAGTGCTCTTCTGGATTTGTACTTTCCCCTTGTATGTTGGAAATAAACTTCATAGTACTTGTACTCATTAAAAAAAACACACAAGCATAAATAGTGACCTTTGAGTACAGATGTTTAGAGTTGTTTTATTTCTCTAGGGCAAGAACCATCTACTCTGACACTGTTTCAGTCGTAGATTTTATGGAATTTTTAAAGGAATTTAAACTTTTTTTCTTTAGAATTCGTTTGTGCTTTTAATACACTTCATAGGCATAAATCTGTGCATGTTGCAAGATCATTGATTATTTTTACTATCCTAAAAGATCATTGATTTCAAAAGTCAGTAAGAGTAAAATCTGACCCCCAAACTCCCCAGCTCCCAGCTGTCTCACCAGTTTGCTACCACGGCTCCTCCACTATTAATGGTTTTCTGGCACACAGGTTTCACCATCTGTTGTTGCATGTGGTAAAACAAGATGTGAGGTTCCAGCTAAGTAACTTTTCATGGTGCTTCTTCCCAAATAATCCCTATTGCTCATGTCTAGTTTGGAACAGCAGAGCACCAGTAACATGAGCAGGTATAAAAGACTGTGCTACCAATCTGCACATCTTTCACCACTTCTGGTGTATGAAGGCTTTTCAATGAATTCCATTCACCAGAATGAATAATGAATAGCCGTTATCATAAACAGGGGGTGTATTTCATTGTAACTGTCTGAGTTTTGGTTTAAGGATTCTACAACCCATTCTCACACCAACACACACACACAGACAGTCTCTGAGAGTTCACTGAGTCTACCCTGCCTTTCTATCCCTAATAAAACCATTGTGCTTTAGAGACAGCCCCATCAATACAAGGAGAAGGAATTAAGTGCCACTGCAATTGTCCTGTTTAAAAACATATCCATGAGAGCAGTAACTGTGAATACTGCCCTCTTAAGGACAGTACTGTCCTTTCAAGTTCTTGATGCTGCCATCCCCGGATTTAATTTCTACACTTTTGCCTTTCCAAATGTCCAAGTCTGAAGAAAATTCACAATCCATTTGATAGGTAATTTTTTTCTCTCTTCCAAAAGCTCTAAGGATGCTCTAGCAGTCTGTATCTATGGCAAATCATAGTTTAATGAAGTACCCTACCTAGAGGATGGTATTTCTCTCTCTGCTCCTTTTGCCCCCACTTCCAACCTCACATATGTTGGCCAAGAGGCAGCACAGGACAGCCAGAAGAGGACTAATGAGGGAATGGCTCTGTACAATGCCTGCTTCTCAAGCTGCCGAATTACTCAGCATTTTTAGGTTACTGTGGGCCAGCGTGCAAGGAGAACTGAAGGTTCTGTTATTGAACACCCCTTTCCCTCTGGAGTGGAATTTAGCTGCCAATCATACTTGGAACTTGAAGGTTGCACTGGTGAGAAATTCAGTTCGGGAAAAGGAAACTCACTGTTGGAGAAAAATTTGGTGTGAATGTAAAGAGGAGCAGCAGCCAGGCTATAAACCAGCTCCTGTAACACTCTGTACATGGAGAGGGTGTGCACATACACACAAACACACAGCCTTGCAATTCCAGCCTTGGGGAATTCTATATTTCCATGAAACAATTCCATAATTTTTTAAATAAAAAACACAGCATTTAATGATTAAAATAACACAACAGAATGAACAAATGTTTTATTGGCATGTTCATTGTTGTAAACAGCATCTGACATGAAAAAGTTTACCAAAATCTTTTGATTGTTATAAATTATTAGGTGGTTTTTCCAAAAACTATGGAGAATTGTTCTCTATTGATCTTTATGGACCAAAGCAAAAAATTGCTGTTCCTAGGCTTTGCAATGAAATCATGTTGACTGCATCAGTCTTTGCACCACAGCCTGAACTACCGAGTTCGTACGTTGAGATGTTAAGAGGTTGCCCCAATATTTGACTACATATAGCTATGGAATCAGCTCTGGGAAAAATAAACTGACTTTCAGCAGGTGAAGATGCAAACCTGTAATAGTCTTAAAAACAAAATGTACAAAAAGTAGCGGAACAGAACAAAAACTTCATTAACAAGGGGAAGTACAACCCTAAAGCACCCAGCATCATCAAACATAAAATGAATACAAATTTAAATAGGCAACTCTACTTCCAAATGTACACAATGAATGTTGATATGTGTAAAGAAATAGCATGGTAAATAGCTGAACTGCAGTTCTGGTAAATGGATAGGGCAGATTTTATTTACACATCGAACGCAATACACTAGAGCTGCTCATTGGTAACCTATTAAAAACCACTTTACCTTACAACAGCACTTCTGCAAACAAACAACGCCTGCCGGCAGCTTCCTGCAGACACCTCTCAGAGCCCCTGTTTTATGGAAGAATATTCTAAAACCTGACACTTGCAGCATTCCCACGCCCGGCCCTTCCCCACTGCTTTCCTAGAACCAATGTGTTAACATTTACTCCAGACTCTCTGATGAGGTAATGCGTGTTATCAGTGAAACAAACAAGAGAAAAGGATTCTTTCATGGCCTTTGCACAGCTTTTATTATTAAGCTATGAGTATCCTGTTGGAGGCTAGTTTCACTAGCTACTATGTGCACACTGTCCTCAACAACTTCCACTCGTTTCCCTCCCCGCCCGCTTTTGAGTTCTAATCTTTTATTTGCACATCCCTTTTAGCTTTACAGTACATTTGACTATAGTGCACAACATGATTCCAAGTCCCACAGTGCCCAGCGGGGCCCTGCCTGCGGCCGGCACGCCCGGCTCTGCTGGTGTCAGCGCTTTACACCTAATGAATGTCCTGCCGTAATGGCACTACACAGTGGTAGTGAACCTTTTGATTGGAAACAAAAAAAATTCCCCAGGGAAAATGCTATAGCAAGTATCAGTCTTGAGTCAAATCTTTATTTGGTGCTCCATCCAGATAAATTTTTAGTGCTTTTTCTTTGCGGGGAGAGTAGGTTACCCGGTGTCCAGTCTTCTGGAGTCTGCTGCTTTCTTTTTTCATCAGTTCATTTCTTTGCTCATCTGTTAATTCCATTAATTCTTCAGTTTTATCCCTAAAATGTAAACACATGTTCAAATTCAGATCGATACAGTAACAACAAGCAGACCTGCGCCTTTTTTTTTTTTCTGCTTGGAGCATCTTAGTAAAAACCACAACTAAGCATAATACTTCTCAGGGATTGCTTTATTCTGCAGGAACAGGCAATGTGTCTAAACCTGCTTTTCCAGCAGAAACATTCAGTGTTCTGTCTGACTACAGACCAGGGCAAGGAACAAGCCCACACTCCTCCATCTCTCTTACTCCTGTTCTTCATAGACAACCACAGATCTGCTCTGCTTTTGGTCTCAGTGCCAACAGCTGGAAGCAGTGTGTCAGCCAGTCCTTACTAGATGTTCTCCCAAATAATTTTCATTAGGACCAGCACATTATTAACCAGCTGTTTTTCCCCAGCTCACATGCAATTATGCAAAATGCCACAGCAATGTGTTCGTGAGGTTGCCCCAACCACCAAGTTTAGGAGAAATGACAATATTCAAGCTCTCAGTTCTCAACTCCTACCCCGGGCTACTGCCACTAGCTGATGAACATTTTTCACATTAACAGAATTTTTAGCATAACAGGCTTTTTAGAAAGAATCCATATTAGTTGCTCAAAGGAATAAACTCAGACAATAAAATCCTTGCTCTCCACAACCTACAGCAAGACTCTCACTAACACCACATGGGATATGGTTCTATTTTAAGAAACAGAATCCAGATACACATTCAAGCATAGCAACTAGCTTTAATATCAGTGGTTTGGGAGGGAGGATTGAGTAAAAAGGTGCAGTGCTCATTTTCTTAAACTTAATTAATATTCAGACTTTTAGGAAGCTGAGGAGCACAAATATTCCAGCTGAATGTTTTAAACCTTTTTCTTTAAGGTAACAAAGAGTACTTTATGTTCCTGTCCATTACGTCACCCTGCAAATGTTAACCACAGCTTTTTTTTGGTGTGATTTATTATACTGTAATGAAATACATACCTATAAAATATTACTGCACCATCATCACAAATGTACAGGGGCCACACATTCAATGTAGATACTTTCGGATTCCAGTCCAAGTCTTGATGAATCTCTAGTATGGAAATGTCACATGGAAAGGTTCCTCTACCCTGAAAAACAATTACTTAGTGCATACAATAAAACTCAAAATCACACATCTGTGCCATTAAAATACACAAATTCTTACTTACCTTTGCAAATTCGATGTTTTCTAAGGGTATTCCACTTATTTCACTTAGCTGTGAAGAGAAATGGTAGATTTAATACTATTCCAAAGCAACATTACACAGTGTCTACATAAAGTCAATAGTTGCCAAATCTAGAAGTTGAATTATCTGCAAGTCCTCCAATGTACAAAATTACAGTGACATGTACACATTCTTAACATTTCTGAAGTTACCAGTGTGTGTCACAAGTGACGCCTGCTGTGACAGCATTTCATCACACTTCTCTAAATACTGAAGGGGAGACAAAAAAAGGTCACAGAAACAATTAATTAATAACATTCAAGTTCCAAGATACAAAGAGACCAAGTGTCTCATGTTAAACCCTGTGTGACATGTAAAGTGTTATTCAGTTAACCTGGGAGAGGGCACAGCTGGAAAATATATGCAGGACTAAGACCCACCTCCACACACCTGCACTTCCTACCAGAACTTAAAAAAATAAAATTGCTCCCTGCACATTAATTCTTTAGGCAAGAAAACAAGGGCAGCCAACTCTTTCTTCAGATACAAGCGAGGAGGAATTGACTGCATGCAAGAACCTGCAGTCATAACTTCATTTCTACCTGAGAAATGCAAGAAAGCAGCCCATAGCTTAACCTGTGTAAAACACAAACCCAGCCTGTGAACTAACACTCCTAATTTAGCAATTCTCAGGATCACTGACACCAGCATTTTTACTGGCCTCAATATCCAAGGTGGCCTCCTAACAACTGGGTATTAGCATGTATAAATAAACACTTCTCCAAGAGTGGACCCTGTGATACACTGGATTAACAGAACAGTCTCAACAGGAGACACTCCTGACAGATTTCTGCTGGGATGACACAGCTCTGCTTACCTGTTAGAGCATCCTGGCCTTAAGTAAAACCAAACCATACCACAGCCATACTTCTTTCCAACAAAAACATAGTTCAACCTACTTCATTCAGCAACACCACCCCCTCAGCAACAGCTCTCAAATTCAAACATGAGGAGGCTGAAAGGTTTGGTATTTCGGAATAACAAAACATTAGCTTGAAAAAACACCAAGAGGCAGTAACTCAGCTTTTCTTTCAGGTGTGTTTTTTGAGGATAAGGGAAACATGTACTATTAAGCTCCTTAAACTTCAAGATGTGACTTTTTCTTTGCATGTATTCACCTGAATACTTTCAGACCAGACCATTATGTGAAACTAAGAAGTAAAGTTGATAATTCATGTGTTTTGGTAATGGGATGGAATAGGTTATCAGTTCCTGGGGGAAAAAAAAAATCACCATGCAACAAGACGTTTGGAGTTATGACATCCTTGTGTTTCCCACCAGAGAACATCAATAAGGCTTTTGGTAATCACAAGAAACTTGCATCATGTTACACATTTTACCTTCTCTTTTAATTCTTCCACACTGCTGCTTTCTAGTACTACTTCCTGGAAAGAATCTAATTTCATCTCTGATGGCCTCCATCGTCTCGATAAAACAGCAAGTTGTGACATGGATTTCATCTTCTCTACTCCTAGCAAAGAAAGAGAATTTTTTTGTATTAACATCACAAAATATCCTATTTTAAATTAGGGTTTGTCCATAGCTTAAAGATACTCTAATGTGCAAGACTGCCCTAGAGATACATGCACAAATTAAGTAAACGAGTGTGCTGCAAGCAGTTCACTTGTAAAAAAGGGGAAGAGGAAAGGACTATGATTTAGTTGAAGTATTCTGTTATCAGCTCCTTTAAAGGAATTTTTTATGGGCAGAATCTCCTTGAGGCCAACTTTTCTTACCCTTAAATTATGCTTTTGAATTCAGAAACAAGATTTTATTTTTATATGCTTAAGGAATGCTTAAGAAATGGCGTAATTTAAATTATACTTAAGCAGAATTTCAGAAACATTCTGCTCTCTAATATTTGATTCCAAAATTGTTTTGATGAACAGAAGTTTCCATTCCAAATTCCTTCATGACCGAAGTGTTTTTTCAATCCTGTCTGAAAACTGCTAAATGACTGAACTGCTGTGCCAACTTAAAATTACACAAATATATTATGTATCTGCATGCACATATTTCAGCTACCTAGTCATCACCAATACTAATTCAAAAATAAATCATTACCATCAAGTATTTCTAAGAAGACCTCCCAGTTGCTGGAAATATTGATATCTTCTTCATAGATATGATAATCCAGAAACACAGTGCCTGGATTCTTCCAGGTTTTCTTTCGTAGGCGAAACCTATAAATACATCACAAAAAATTCCAGTGAGCTTCTATCTACTCATGATCTTAGCACTGCCAGAGAACAAAACTGAGTATTTTCTGACAAAACTGAAATACTACAACTCATTGATTCAAGGTTTGGTGAAGTTTAATAGGAACAAGTTTAATGTTCTGAAACAGTCCTGACAGCCAGGTGTCAGTGCTGGCTTAGTGCTGAATCATTCATAAACACAAGGGAAAAAAGTCTGTATTTCACTTGCTCAGTGCAGGAAATATGTAGAGATTTAAAGGAAGAAAACCATTTCCTAATTAGGGATTACCCAGTTATGGTAAAGGGCAGACAGCCCAGATCAGTGCTGTACACACACACGATGATCCTGCACAAGCAGTTTGCTGCAGTGATCTATGCTGGGCTTGCATGTAGAGAGCAGGTGGCTTTTTTAAGAACTGATTTACCTAATGTTAACCTTTCTGAAGGAAATCATCATTAGAGAGATCTAAAGCTGCAGACATGTTGCACTGTCCTGGGTTGGCGCTGC
>VXBB01003519.1:0-24385 GCA_013399915.1 Illadopsis cleaveri | reverse complement strand
CGCGCGGAGCCGCCGCGCCGCGCTCCAATATCCAGTGGCATGGGAGGGAAATGAAAACAATTGTTCATGTGGGAAATTTATGTGCTTCATCTGGCTGTATGATTTCCACAGTTGTACCAGTGCCACTTAGGGACTGGTATTGCGTTTTACATCTTTAGGCTACAACAAAGTAGCTTTTCCATCTGCTGTGAAGCCTCTAATAATGCCTGTCTCGCTGTGTTTTTGTAGTACAGTGTTTCATTTGAATAGCAGACTTCTTCAGCTCTTTGTTTAACAAATGCCTTTCATCTGATGTAAAAACCCCACTTTTGTTTTAAGGATATTTTCCTTTTATCCTTAGCGAACGGAGGATTCCGGTTTATTTTCTCCAGTTACGTGCTGGGCACGAATTCATTTAAGTACCTGAAGTAGTCGGATGCAGTTCAGTCCTAGATGGAAATGTTTCCTGGGTATTATGCAAAGGGTCTCTGAATTTATTCCGTCATAGGTCTCACACACTGTTCATCCTGTTCTCTTACATGCTTTATTTATTCAGGTAGTCCCATTAGAATCAATGGGATTTTTCGTGTAAGTAAGGCAAGTGGGAGTAAGGTTTTAATTCGAGTGATTTTTTTTCTCACTGTGACTTTGTTGTTTTCATCATGTTTCAACTTTTCTAACGATTAAGTCTATAATATTTTCTGATTACAACACTGCTTTTCTGAATTTTGTTAGCTTAAAATCTTTACGTATCAGTACACCTGTGTAAATCAACCTACAAATAAATTCTTCTTTCACCACTGTTTTACAGCATCTTAGCATTGGCAGTTTTATCAAACTGCATTATTATGTCCAATACCTCAGCATTTGTTTCAGTTAAAATTTCTGGAAAGTTGAATTATTTGCTTCATCTTTGCAGATTACAGTGGGGATATATACACACACCAGATTCTGATCATTAAATAAGAAATTTCTCTCCTTATCTCAGCAAAATCTGATGGTTTACTGATAATTTTTAGATGATGTTTAAACAAAATGCAAGCAATTTTTTTATGTAGTTGAACCAGGTGAATAGGTGGGACAACTATTACAGTATTAGAGTGTTTGGAATTTGCATGTCATGAAACTCAGAAATACATGACTCCTCTTAATAGTAAATGGCATTTCTTTCCGAATACTGGTATTTGTAGCAATATTTATCAGTAGACAAATATTAATATCATTTTCAGAGATACTAGAGGTATGTGTATAGTAACTTTGGTAATAAACATTATGAAGTACTGTGATTTCTGATGGATTTTATTTTTCTATTGTACTGATAGCATTTGTAATGCTTTACAAATTGGAAACAGAGCCTGATTAGGGTTCACAAGAAGCTTTACCTTGGTTTTTTTGCATATATTTTACGGGCACATTTGATTTCTCTATTTATCTGTATTAGGATATGTAAGCAAAAAAAAAAAGTACAAAATCCTGTTGCATAAAAATGCACAATATATCCTGTTTTTAATTCCCAACACAAGGACCTTGGGGTTCCAGGACCTATATTTCATTTATTTTTGTACCTATATTTTTGTTTCTGTAGAAGGGATGTGTTTGATATGCTTTTACTGTAGTTTTTTGCCTAATTTGAGAGAACATTTACTTGATAAAAAGCAAACTTTTAAAGTTACTGAAAAAGTCTCCTTCTGAGACAACTGGGTCATTGCTCAGCTAATCAGAATTTACCCTTTTTCCCAGCAGTCTTTCAACTGAATTATTCAAAATTGTGGTTTTTTAATTTCAAGTTACCAAATTCCAATGTGAGAAAATACTAAGATAATGAACAAATATTTGTGACAAATTATTACCAGTTCTGTATAAAAGAAACAATATAAAGATTAGTAAATATGAGAGAATGTGTTATACTAGAAGTGGACAGAAGATGGTTTGATACTGAAATATGATTTGCTTTTGAGCAGGTAAATATTGATGGTGGGAGACAGATTTTTGTGGGTTGTGCCAAAAATCATAAGAGGCTGAAATGCTTCTCTGGTTTTTGTTGCTGTTTTCAGTGAATGCAAAACGATAAAAGAATTAAAGAATGTGAAATATTTTACTTATTTTATTTGCATTTAACTTTTAAAAAATCTTATTGCTTGAAACTGAAGTTAACTTTTTAAATTATTTATGTTAGCAATAACGCATGTTTCTGTTATTGAACTATATCTCTATGGTTCATCTAGTGAACAAAATCCTCCCTCAGCTAATTATAACTTACAGTATTTTCCCAGCAGTCTTACAATCAAATTATTCAAAATTGCATTTCTTTATTGCATATTGCTAAAACCCAAGACAAGCAGACATCAAGATAATAAACAATTATTTATTGCAAATTATTACCTAATATATAAGATTAACAGCTTGTAACTATTAAGATTAATACATGTGGTAAACTGTATTTATTATACTTATTTTGTGGCAAATATCTTTGTATAAAACATATGTTTATGTATTGCAATTAATGAGAAAAAGTGTAAGATTAACAATTTAAGCTGTGTTTTGTTCTTAGATTTATGCACACTGTAAAATTTATTTATTGCACTTATTAAAAGTATTTAATGATGGACTTCTCAAGCTATATTTTTAATGTGCAAATATAAACTAAAGGAGTGTTAAATTACAAAATGGAAAATTATAACTGAAGTAAAAGTATCTAACTATTTTCTGCTATAAATCTACTTTAAAATGATCATCATTGGAGTTACAGAATCCTTAAATTGTGGCCTTTATAGTACATAATGCGTTGTGATGAGTTTTCCTTTTTAAAGGCTTTTTTCATCATTAGAGCTAAACTCAACATCTTGCTCTTAAAGATAAATGTAGCTCAGAGTATAAACATTGGAATCATATCTTTTTATGATAAGAAGTTAAAATAACATTTCTGGGAGGAGAGAGGGGCAAGCAGAAGCAGACAAGTTGTGATGTGCTGCAGGGAAGAAACTGAATTCAGACCGGAGGCTCCTGCTTTGTCTTGGGGAGGAGCTGCTGCTGCTCCCAGGCTGCACAGGTGGACTGAGCTGCTCCAGCTCTCTCCTTCTCAGGGGGCTGCTCTGCTCCAAGTCCTTCCACACTGATTTTTGCCTTTGCAGAACTCTGATATTTTTCAGCATCTTTTATGTTTTCTTCGTTTTGCCAGGAATTTTTTTACTGCTTCAGCCTGTCCTAGGTTAGGGTCTGGTGCAATATATTGTCTTTGCATTTTGTTGTTGAAAGTACTGATGTATTACGAGTATATTCAAAAATGAATTTCATTTATATAGCAGGTTTTTTTTTGGGAAAGAAATTGTTTTTCAGGGAAGGAATCTTCCAGCTGAAATTTATTTCTACTTCTGTTTTTTCCTATGTGTGACTATGCTTAGTATCAGGCATTTTCAGTGTGCTTAATGATGGAATTATCAGAAACAAATGATGGGATTTTATCAGGATTTTATACTTAAACAAGCATATATATACATGAAAAAGCTGGATGGGAAAAAATGCATTATATGTTTTTAAAATTTTGCATGAATAGGATTGATTCTCATTAAAGACTGTACAGACAGTATTTTAAAATATATTAAGCACAATTTGTATTTCACTGATTGGGTCTTTTTGTTCAATTATTTTTGTTAAAAAGCTTTCAAAACATCAGAATATAAAGAGAAGGATTAATAGGAATGGCAAGCTGTGTTTTTTAAATTTTTGTTCTTTAGATATTCTAAGCAGCTACTCTGTTAGTTTTAGCTTTCTATACTGGGTTTATACAACTTTACTTGTCTGACTTGAAATATTGTGTATAAGTTGTTTTAAGTCAGGTGAAAATGTAGCTAAGTTTTCTTATGATAGATAGTGATTTGATGGAATGAGAATCAAGTAAAATTATTTTGTTAAAAGTACTGGAAACTTTGAACTTAAAATAAGATGTGTAGGGGGTTTGTTAAGCGTTTTGGAACATAAGAAAAAAAATAATCTTTTTACTTACAAAATAGATTTTGAATTTTGTGCTTGAAATGCATTGAACCACCGGTGTACTGAGTTCCCCTTATTCCTGTAGGTGTTACTCCTGCTTAAAAAATTTCAGTCTTTTTGTCTAAATGCAATTTATTATTATAGAATCAATAACATTTTTCAACCAAGTGCTAGTGGGATGAACTGATTCTGTGTCTGTTGAAGTCAAAGGCTGTCTGAGATTTTTTTTTTTTTAGTTCTTTATTTGTAATGGACAGATGTGAGTCTGGAAATGCCTATCAAGACATGTAACATACTCTGAGGGTATTTTAAAGGTTTATGTGCTTAGTGTGGTGCTTCAGATCAAACCTAGTGACCTGGTGTGTGGCCAGCTGAAATTTCCTGGAGTGGGAACCGGTTCTGCAGAGCTCCCTCAGACCTTCAGATTTATGATGATTAGAACAAGGGTTGCGCAGCAGACCGAAAGCCTTCTAGGACACTGTCCTCTTTGTGACATTGGCCACTGAAGGATTTACAGGGAAAGAGTGGAAGCTGCAGAGCACAAGTAGCTTGTATTTTCCCAAATTTGTGCTCCTTGTTTCTGGAATCTGGCAATTTATGACCTGTACTTCTGTGCTTCTGATGCTCCTGGTTCCTTGTCTCCAGTGCCCTTTTTAGTTCTTATTATTCTCTTTGGAGAAATGCAGCCAGGTCTGAAGATGCTGAGGGAGAGCGAGCATCACAGAGCTCAGGCCTTTCCTGCTGTGGATTCCCACAGCTGCCATCTGCCTGGTGTTCTGCAGGGAAATACCCTCACTGCTCAGGGGCTGGGACCACAATTACTGACCTGTAATTAAATCATGATGCTCCTTTTCCTCATCTTCTCCTTTGCAGGGCAGAACTTGGGTTCGGCAGAGATGCTGAGCTTATGGTCAGTCAACAAAAAAGATGCTCCCAATGGGGGTCCCTGTGTGTCTAGGCTTGGTCCTGGTCCTGAGAGGTCCTGCCTTTGGCTGGAGTAGCTCTACAAGATCTCACAGCTTGAGGTTTGGTGGTTGCAGAACTGAAGAAACCATTTCCACTGAAGTCACAGTTTCCACAAGTCCCCTGATTCAGTATTCATTATATCTGTTTTCTTTGAGATTAACTTGACTGTGGCATTTCTGGAATTTTACTTAACTGAAGTGAGAACAAAACAACCAACTTTTGCAGCTGATCTGTGAAAAACCATTATCATTAGGCCATCTGGAAAAAAGGCATTTTTAGCTTTTCAAGAGTGGCTAAGAGCTCGTTCTTGAAGAATAGATTTCCTGAGATTGCCACATGATAGTGACAGTGCAGTACAAAAAAAAAAAAAAGTGCTGAAACAAGTAGGGTTTTATAGCACCATTTATATTCTAGGTTTATTTCTGCAATAATTTAAACTTTTTCCTGCTTTGCAATTTCTTTGTGCTAGTAAAGGTTTTTACAGCTTTGGAGACAGTGCTACCTGCAGTGTTAACTGTGACTGGATCACCCCGAAAACACAACAGCAGAAAAAAATTGGCTGCTTAAAAAAGTATGAAGCTGAATGAATGAAACTTGCAGTTTATATGGTGTTTGAATTTTTGTGACATCAGAACAGATAAAATAGAATTTAGGGTGTTTTCCTGGAAGATGTTGGTGTTGTATTTTCAGATGTTTGAACATTTATTGCAATAGTCCCTAGGAATTGATTTCTAATATAAAATTGGGTATGTTTTTGATTGTGTGATTTTAATTTGTTTGTGTGGTTTTGATTTTAATTTTTTTCCTCAGCACATCTTTTCCCTGCTGTCTATTAAGTACAATGTTCTTTCAGGGTTGAGTCCATGACAACAGGGGATGCATTTGGAAAATGTTTTACAAGTAGTTCATGAGAGAATGTTTATTGATCAGGATTTCTCATTGTATTGTTTAGAAAAGCCAGGCAAAAAATATGGCTCAGAAGTGTTTGGTTTCTTTAAAACCAGAAATTGTTTAAAAAACAATCCCCAAACAAATTGTACTTCATTTAAAACTCTTTGGGAGAGAACCCTCTTCAGTATTCCACAGATGTGGAACTGGGAAATTGTATGTTGATGGAAAAAAATTTTAGCAAAGATGATTTATTTGAACAGGGTAAAGGGTGTGTCCATATCTTCTGTCAAAAAACACTTGGCACTGGTGAGACGTCTTGAGGATTTTGTCCAGTTCTGGGTTGCTCATGGCTAAAGACACATGGAGGGGCTGGAGCATGTCCAGGGCTGGGGAAGGCTCTGGAGCCCCAGGAGGGGCTGAGGGAGCTGGGAAAGGGGCTCAGCCTGGAGAAAAGGAGGCTCAGGGGGGACCTTGTGGCTCTGCACAAGTCCCTGACAGGAGGGGACAGCCGGGGGGGTCGGGCTCTGCTCCCAGAGAACAGGGACAGGAGCAGAGGGAACGGCCTCAGGCTGGGCCAGGGGAGGCTCAGCTTGGACAGCAGCAGGAATTTGTGCATGGAAAGGGTGCTCAGGCCTTGGCAGGGGCTGCCCAGGGAGGTTTGGAGTGCCCATCCCTGGAGGTGTCCCAGGAAGGGCTGGAGGTGGCACTGAGTGCTCTGGGCTGGGGACAAGGTGGGCCTCGGGCACAGCTGGGACTCTGATCTTTGAGTTCTTTTCCAGCCTCAGTTATTCTGATTCTATCAAAAGGATGGGTATGAGAAACCAAATTATTTTACAGAGGACAAATATTAGCTAAGGATGGCTTGAACTGAAGGTTGTGAGGCCGGCTCTGCAAACATCTCAGAAGAGTCAAGAATGGACTGTGCGGTGAAGCTTTTGTCCACATCAGGATTTAAATGCTGGATTTAGGTGTAGCACAGGCAGTAGGACTGCACAGGAAACAGGAAAGAAAAGGTTCTGTTCATTCTGCTGATTCTTTGTGCATCAGCTGCCTGATACCACACTGGGGACTCTGTGCTGCCAGCCAGCACTTAATTCCTCGTGTGGAAAAGAAACCAGAGTGGCCAGCTGGAGGGGGTGGAGGGGATTGGGTGTTTTGTTTGTTTTCTGAGTGTATTCCATGCGTATTTTCTTGTACAGATGGTCTCCTGTACTTTGGACGTACTCTTGAAGCAGTAAACTTGCAGAATATTCTACCCAACTGTGCCTATATCTGAATCCTAAACTTTTGCCATAGATTTTTGTAGTCTAATGATGATGTTTTCCTCCTCCTTAGTTTATTTTTTTCATTTCTAAATCACATATATATTTTTAATATATGAGAAGTACTTTTAAATATTGCTTTTCCATATGCTGCTTTAAATGTATATACATTCCCCATATTGCAGTGTTATTCAGTGGAATTTATCTGTACTTCAGGAAATCTCAGGCAGGACAGATGGAATTCTGAAGCTCTGGAAAAGATACACACTTGCTCCCAAATGGTGATGGATATGAGTCAGGATTATGAACATGAGGGAGCTGGGTCTGTGAAAGTGCAGATGATAAGATCCATGAAGTAATGTTTCCATTTAGATGGTGTCCAGAATATAGAAATATCTGAGGATCCTTGATGACAGAGTTTTAGGTGTGGTATCCTTTGGTCATAACTCTGGATTAAAGCCACTGATCTTATGCAGTTTTACAGTATGAGAGGCATTTTTTCTCTAAGGTTAATAATGGCTGGATCCAGCACTGAATGAATATATATATATTTGGATAGATGTGTTTTAGCTGAGATGTGCAAGTTCTTTTTGAATATGTGACTTATTTCTTTTTTATAGCTTGTGCTTTCTAAAGCTCAAAATCACACAGGTTTCAGTGTTAGAGGCATGTGAATGCTATTTCTTGAGTGAACACTAGGTCTCAAGGATAAGCATTTGTACTGGAATTTACTATTTCTCATCAGCAATAAAAGGGATGTTATCAGTAGATTTTCAAATATTTGCTGCTTCAACCAATGATTTTTCAGGTTTGGATTTGGTGGATTTGTATTTAAGTTTTCTGTGCTGTTAGTGTTGTAGAGTTTTCTTTGGAGCCTTGAAATACTCTGTGGATACGACCATGCCCACTCTTTAATAAAAATGTTTAAAAATAGTCCTGAAATTTTACTTTTAGAAGTCACAAAACCTGCTTGTCTGCCACAGGCCCTGAAGATTGATTAAGAAACAAAGGATATTTGACAAGTTTATAAAATATAATTATTGCCCTGGGCAAATGAGTAAGTAGTATTTTGATTTGCATGTAGGCACTTTTGCAAACCTAGTTTAAATGTGAGGTGTTTTAAGGCAAAGTATAAAACCCCTCACAGCAGTGAGTACTTCCAGCTGGAAATATACAGCCAGAGATAATTCTGGATTTTGAAAACCCTTGGATCTTATGGGGAAAAAAATTTCCTATAGTTAATTTAATCTGTGGCTCACATACTGTTCCCCATGTTTGGTTAATTTGGTAGGTTCATGTATGATTTTGAGGCTGTGAAAACATTCAAAGAACATTGATAAAACCTGAAGTGTTAGTAGCCGATTTGAATGAAGGGATGCTCTGGGTTTGGCAGCCTGGCAGGAGATGGGAGTCCAGGTGGTTTTGTTGTGGTGTCCTTCAGTAGAAGCAGCTGGGTTCAGATAAAATATCTCCACGTTCTGTCCTCTAGGTGATCTTACCATATACCTGAGTATTGCAGCTTCTTTTGTTGGAAAAGTCATCTTTACTCTGAATTTTTCCACTGTGGTCAGAAAAACGTGGGTATAAACCTCTGTTTGGAATTTGGAAGAATTAGAATAAGGTAGTGGAGATGTTTAGCTTAGATTCATTCTCTCATTATTGAATACGTTCTATTGGTGGATTACAAGTATTTGGTGATGTGGGGCTTTTTGCATGTGGTTTTTTTTTCCTGCAATTAAGGTGTGATAAGCAGTATTTAAGGATTTATGTTTGCACAACGATGAGTTATATTTAGCCTGGGAAAACAGACTCTGATAAGAAAAAAACTTGATGTCTTCATGACTCTACAGATAACCTTGGAACCTTATGATCTGTTCTAATTATGCAGATTATTCTAATTCTAGCTAACTAAAGAAATGACATTAGCATTTTAGGGTACAAAAAGTAGGCCTTCCTGACTGCAGCTCTCAAGAGTTTTGGGGTAAAAATAAAGCAGTTCCTGTGTTCTGAGCTGGAGTTCAGACCAGACTATGGCATCATTGTGCATTAAAGAAGAGAAGAGCAGCAGTAAAAACACCCTTCTCCTTCCTGTGTAGTCAACAATGAAGGAAGTTGTTAATTATCAGCTATAGATTTGCTTCTCATTTTTCAAAGCTTACACTAGCTGGTAACTTTGATTATAGAGTATTTGGGGCTTTACATACATTGCCTCATTAGGGAGACAATAAACCAATTTTAATGTGTCTCAGTCTGCTATTTTCAGATGAAAATGTCATCATGGGCCTTTTTTGTTACACTTCACAGCCTGGAATATTTTTTCCTTTAGTTTAGCATGTTTTTGTCTCCCTATATATTGTAGTCTAGATATTTGCATTTGTGGCATTTCACTTAATGACTGTGTACAATATGTCTTTGGGTAAAATACACAGCATATAATGCAAACTAAGCAGATATTCCACCTGAACTATATAAAAAATGAGATATCTTAGGAGTGGTACCTGAAAGGGCTCTGAGTAACTCCATTCTCTAGGCACAGTGGGCCATAAATGGTATAAACATGGAATAATGAGAATTTATCATACTGGAGCAGAGCTCAGAACCTATGGTTCATATGGGTGAACATTAATGAAAGAAATAAAAGTATATTATTTTAACATTAAAATATAGCTTGGTTTATAGCTCAGACCCAGAGCAGGACATAGATACTTAGATATTGCCTTTTCTACTGGGTCTTGGCTTCCAGGAAACATTTGTAGGAGAAATAGGGAGACAGGAGCCTTGCCCATAGCAAATATCTGTACAGCTGACTCCCTGACACCCACTGCTCTCCTGGACACGTGTGGAGTTCTGCTAGCTGACACTTGGCTGTTGCACACTGAAATAACTGCAATTTAAATTAGTTTAATCCCCTCCTTCCTATCTGAAGTATTATTTTTGGGTCTAATCTCTAGGTCAGGGAAGTCAGAGCAAACAGTGGTGGTTACTGCTGGTGATTAATGCCACCCCCATGGGATTACAAAGGGCTGATTGTTTGCCATACCTGGCAGCTCCAGCTAATTGCTCTGTTAGCAGAGCACCCACTGAATGCATAAGGGCCCTGTTTACATGGCCACGAGCAGAGGAGGAGGAGGGTAATTTTAGCATTGCATTACATGGCTTTTTAATGATTACTGAGAACTCCCTTTTTGCTACTCCTGGCCTGTCGCTGCCATCAGTGGAGTTCAGATGCTTTGTTGTTGCAATAGCCATAGGTAGTTGCATTACTGCTGAATTTTAGCTGCTCTTCACACTTAACATAAAACTCTTCAGAGAATTTGTGTTGGTTTTGTTTTGTTTTTTTTTTTATTGCTTGAGTGCTTTGTGCTTTTTCCATTTGACAAGCTGTGAAGAGACAAGAATTGGTGAGATTAGGAAAAAAAATTGTGTTGCTCAGGCACAAAATGCACGTGGCATGAAATTCAGGAGCTGGAAACCTCTGAGTGGAGTGGGTGGTGAGATCCTTGCATCAGCCATTCCCATGGAATTCCCATGGTGAGCTGCTGCCCTGAGCTTTCCTGCCATAATGGGCTCAAAAATAGAGGGCAACCAGAAAAGGGCTCTCTTGGACACTGCAGTAATTCAAATACAAGCTTAAGTTCCTCTGAAGCTGTAATGTAGAGTCTGGGTGTATCCTAAACATTTGAAGGTTTTACAGCTCTATTTTGATGTCTAATTGTGGACTTAGAAACCAATATTAGGCACACGACTCTAAAAATGTATGTCATGGTAATTCCACTAAAATTTCCCAAACTTTTTTGAAATATCTCTTGCAAATAAACTTACAGGCCATGATTGAGTGGATTACCTACATGTGCTTTTGGGAAAACTTGCATATTTAAAGGTAATGAACACTGGGAGATTATTTGTGTATGTGATCATCTGCTCAAACACTTTGAACCAGAGTTCGAGCTCTGAAATTTTTGCATTCTGTTTCTTCTGGTGACACTTATGAAGAAAATATGAAACTTGCAACTAAAACCACAGCAGCTGATGCTAAATAGAACTCCTTTTATGCATTGACATATAAGAGCTGAGTTTTGTTATAAACAAACAATGATTTACAGTGATTTAGACCAGAGATAAGGATCAGTTCAGTCTTATTTGGCAGAGGTTACTGTGTTAAAAAATTTACAACAACTAAAGCTGTTGGGGAAAAAATGAATGGAAATAGGAGGAGAAAATTTACCTTATATTTAAAACATGACAGCTTTTTATCTAATTGAAAAGACATCATTAGTAGTAATTGGAGTTGTTGTGGAAGAAATATGTCTGTGTTATATCTTCATGAAAAGATTATGGTTAGCTGCTTGGGACCAATGTGCAAAAATATTAGTAAATTTTGAATTTTCTGATGTTTTTGGGTAAAAAGTGTCATTTTCTTTTTGCATCAGTTTAAGGAGTCTGAGTGAATGCGAGCAGTTTATATTAGGAGTTATAGCTGGAACAGAGAGTCAGTTTTCTAGAGTGGATGTCTGCACAGAAGTATACAGTGATACTCCTTTCTAATATAACTTCTCGTTGCCAAAGGGAAGTAATTTATACAGGTAAAGACCCTTTGACACCAGTAAGGTATTCCAGTACCTAACTGGTAAGGGGATAATGCCAAAAGATTTTAAAAAACCCCAAATAAACACCAAAATTTTTAATTTTTTCTGCATAAAAATATAGAAATGTTTAACTTCTGACTCATCAATAGAAATGTGATTTTTTTGTATAGCCTTGGATTATATATTTCTGACTTTTAATTTTTTTTTTAGTGGAAAATAAAACAAACACACAAACTTTTGTTACATTAGCCAGTAGGTACAATTTTCGATGGCTGTACCACATTTATTCTTCAGTATTTATAATATATATCCATCTCTAGAAAAAGTGGACTGTAAATCATGGTTATTTAAGCAAGAGAAAGAACATCAGAATCACTGAACCGAAGAATTGTATTTTCTATTATATTTGCACCAAAAATGGTTTCAGGTTTAAAGGTATACATTAATAGATTGTGTAAATAAGTGTATGCTGACCTGAAAGAGAACTTCTCTATGCAATGAGTTAATCCATTTGGATGAGGTGAAATTTCATTAAATGTAGCATCCCTCATTTGATTGCTTGAATGTTAATTATTATTACTGCTATTTCTATTATTATTCCTTCTCTTTCTCTCCAAAAGCAAATAGGATCAACACAGTTGGCTCCTGGGCATGCAAAAAAATTTCGAGTACAGCAGCAAGGCTGGCACTTCTCCCTTGTATTCTGAATGTGCAAATGCTGCACAAAATGCTGTGTTACTACTCCTGGATTATTTTTTCAGCAGAGAAAAGGCTTCTCTAGTTTCAAATACAGCATTTCCAGCTGTATTGCTGAGCAGAGAGGAGGTGAGCTTGTAGCAATAACAGACAGATTTTGAGAACTCTTTGTGCATATACACGGTGCAGAAAACCCTTGTTGTGCTGTCAGTGTCACTGCCTGTGACATCATTTGCTTCCTGGGTTGTGTTTCTCAGCTCAGAGCTGCTCAAGGCTGCTAAATAGTGTACACAGCATTGCTGGGAGGCTGAAAAAAAGCTTGGAGAGAAAGATGTGCAACTTGTGTAACTTGGGACAGAAGTTCCATCATGAAGCATTTATTTAAATGTAGCTAGGACTCTGTGGAGGGAAAAGAAATCCATTCAGAATAACTTTATATAACCTCAATGGGAAAAATATTGAACAGAATGGAAACAAGGTGGTCTGATGTATCTTTTCTGACTCTAATTCCTGGCAGCACAGACATTAAAAATCCCACAACCAAACAATCCAAACAAAACTTGAACTAAAATTCCCATGGTGGTCCCTGCAACTGCCAGACCCTTTACCCAGTGAAATTACTGAGAAGTTTTATATTCCTGAAGTGAGAGGCTTCAAGTATTGACAATTTAAATGAAAGATGGATTATGACTCTGTGCACGTGTGCAGTTTAAATTGTGAGTTATGTGGAGTACAAAAAGAGCTTTAAGTGGTTCTAAAGGTATAGGAATTCACCTTATTTCCCATTTAGAACAGAATTTGTAGTGTGAAGAGTCTTGTCCTTGGAAAAAACATTCACATCAAAGCAGGGAATACATGGACCACAGTTTTTAAGATCATGGTATTAATTTGAGACTAGCCAGGTTTGTGGAAATATTCCTGCTTTTTTTAAAAAAACCTTTTTGTAAAATTTATGCATTGTTTTTATTAAGGTAAGTTTCCAAATGCACCAGTGTTAGAAACTTTCTGCTCTTCTGGTCAAATCTATATCATTTGAGCCAGAATCTGCATAGTAGCCATGATGACAGTGTAGATCAGCAGACAAATAAGTAATATGGCAAACCAGAAATCACTTACACATCCATCAACAGCTGAACTTAAAGTAGGAATTTGTGAATCTTCAAACTCTTAATAGGTTAATGTCATTGGGATATTAATCTATTAATCTTCTCTACCCTACAGAAAGCTTCAATAGTAGTTAATAATGGTTAATCCTATGGTTACACCTGTTTCCCCCTCCTGCTTTTAAAAAGGTTTAAAAGAAATTCTTCTGTTTAAACATGCCATAAGCATGGTCTGTGGATTATTACTGCAGTGTGATACTCTTTGGTAATGCCCTTTCTTAAGGTTACCATAGCAGTGTAATACTAAACAGAGGCTGAGTTTTACATAGTTCCAGGTCTAAGAGGCCAGCTGAAACTAAAAAGACTCTTATTGCAAATTAGAAAATGCCTTCGAGGTGGGCAAAGGGTTCTTAGGAGAAAAAGAGGTTGTTTAAAATTTCTTTCAGTTTGTTATCTCAGATTATCTGTGGTTGTAATGATTGTGGTGATGAAGAAAGTTTGAAAAAGTCGCTGAAAACCAGATTTCTTTAGTGAAACTGTAGTAAAAAGAGCTGGAAATAATAACAAAAATTACCCTATTTCTGAAAGAGGCTAGTGGAAAAAATGCTGGAGTCAGTGGATGAAGCCTGGAATGATAAATGTCACTGACTTGGGCTTGTCTTTTTCCTCCTGGTTTCTTTTCTTTCCACGGGTCCTCAGGTCAGACCTTCACCCTGTATTTCAGCCCGAGCATGCCTTGGCTCACCCCCTTCTCACTCTGTCTTTATACAGCTTTTGGGATCTGTTTGACTGAAATGTTCTTGAGAAAAAATTACCCAGGGCCGAAGCAAAGTGTGTTTTTGTCAAGTAGTTGTCACATTTGAGCCCTGAAAGTTCATTTTAATCCAGATGAAACCATTAATTGGAAATCACCAGCAATATGTTTCACCTCAAAACAAGATTTTGATGTGTCTTTGACAGAATGAAGTGTGGGAAATAAATTAGGAAGGAGATGCCTAAATATGGAAAAAATCATTAAAAAAATAATATTCACGCTTTCCTCAATAAAATAAACTTTTCAAAATCTGAGTCATTATTTTAAAGCAAGGAAAATCTCATGTGTGGGTTGGTTTGGTTGGTGTTTTTGTGACACTTGAACTTTGTGTAAAGTATCTTCCTTTCCGTCAGTAATAACAGGGTCCTAAACCAAGCTTGGGGACTTTACATAACTCTGTCTCTGACCCAGGTGGACGAAAACTGAAGGCAGGTGAGTGGTGTTGGTGCCAAGTCGAGCTGCTCTGCCCAGATCAGAGTCAGGAAGGAAGTGAATGCTCCTGTCAGGAATGAATTTAGATGCTCTGAGGATTTCCAGTTTGAGAAACCTGAAGAATGCAGTCACAAAAGGACAAATGCTGCCATTGCTTCTTAGTTCAGGTGCAAACTAAAAACTCACTCCTGTCACCACCAATCCAGGAGGATTTGCAAACCTGACATTTTAAAGTGATTTTGTCCATCGGGCTAAATAATGTAGGAAATTATTGCATCAAAAAGTTTATTTCTCTTACAGGGGGACTTTCACGTGAATTTGCTGTTTCATATGTAGGTTTTAAAGTGCCACATATGTTCATTGCTTTCAAGGTTCTCCCAACAGTGAAGCAAGAGCTCATTTTAATTGTTTTATTCACCTTGTTCTTGTTGTTGAAGCATAGTGTTTCATGTTTTTCACTGCTGGTCTGCAGGTTACTTGAAGACCTCTTGGTTTTGGGAATGGCAGTTGCATTTTAAAGCTGTTGATTAATATAATTTTTTTTTACCAAGTATGCCAAAGTAATTCTATTGTATATTTCTCTCATCTGTGTTATTTAAGGGTCTGTTCACATAATTATTTTGTGCTCCAGTGCCTGAGGAGGACCCAGTGTGTTAGGCAGATACCCACATAGGTAAAAATCCTTGTTTAAGGAGCTTGAAAAAAAAGCTTTATTTTATCATTCTAATTGTCAGAGTGGAGCAAATAGGTTTGGACCAGTGTCTCTCTTATACCTGCTGTGTCATTTTCAGCCTTTTATTCTTATGGAGGGCACATGAGATGGTCAGCAGCTTCTCTGGGCAGTGATGTCTCCCCTGGTGTTGTCCCACCCTGGGATAGCCAGGTTTTCT
Organism: Illadopsis cleaveri; assembly: GCA_013399915.1. NCBI lineage: Eukaryota > Metazoa > Chordata > Aves > Passeriformes > Timaliidae > Illadopsis > Illadopsis cleaveri. The sequence goes on along the minus strand of VXBB01003519.1, from coordinate 8,776 downwards.
CAAGGTGTGGAAATCAGGGCCAGCCTGGTCAAGGTGCTCAGGGGGAGATGAAAGGGAAATGAAGGATGTCATGGAAGTTTGGAGATACTCAAATCATCTTAAATCTCATCAGTCGTGCTCTGCGCAGTGTCTAAAAGTATGTACCTAGAGAATATTGCTGTTTATTTAGGAGCAACATTTTGAATGTGAATAGTCAAAAGTAATTTTAAATATTTTTTTCAAGATGAGTCACAGTTTCCACCTAAGATTTATGGCTATCAGAGGTCACCCTCTCCTGGGCTTCTTAGGACTTCTGTTTGTTTTTCATGATGAGCAAAGAGTGAGAAGGAAGATCTTGACAAAATGGTTCTTTTTATGGGAGAAATTAGAGTTTATTCATTGTTTTTTTTTGTTTTTTTCCCCCTCTCAGAACTCTTTCAGTATTTATACCTAGTCTCCATTTAAAAAACAATAATGTTATTCATGTGAAGAATTTCTGTGAGAAAAATCAGCAGTATCAGTTTTATCTGGCAGGTCTCTACTCTGCAATTCTCCAGCAAGTCCTGTTTTGAATTGGCAGTATCAGAAGAGATGACATTATCTTTTTATGGTTTTGAAAAAAGAAAACAAAAAGTGTCATCAGTGTGAAGGTGAACTTTGGTTGTGATGCCTGTAGGAGGAGTTTTCATGCCATTTTATCTTTGTTCAGCAACTCAGATTGTGCAAGAACTGTCTGAAGACAGATCTGCCTGGCATCAGAGTGTAACAAATGGATATCTCATAATTCTGGTTTTTTGTTTGGTTGTTTCTTTTTTTCCAGGCAAACGGTGTGACTTCCTTCTGTAGCGAAATATATTTTTTTTTCCTGCTGAGATTCATAAATTTTACTAGCTTATTCAGAAAAAGCCGTGGTAGTGATAGGAATAAACCTCACTTTTGTGTTTGGGTTTTTTTTTTCCTCGTGTTCTTCATTAGAAATAACATTCCTTAAAGTCAATTTTTTGGAGTTTTTTGTGTATAGCATTCTCTTGCTAAAACGNAGATTAAAAAAGGGACCTTCTTTAATTCAGTTCTGATGATAAATAAGTCTTGGGGAAAATTGATGAAGTCACTCCTTCAGCTGGATTTTGTCTTTGATTGGATGGACTAGGCAGAATGATAAAGAAAAAAAAATATACTTTATACCCTAAATGCTTATATGTATCAGATCTACTTTTATATCTGTGTTGTTGTATTTGTCTTTCATCTTTTATTCATGTCTCTTATACATGTGGATATAAACGTTTGTTGATTGCCATATCAAAAGGCAGAAGTAACATCGTAACAGTCTGGATGATATGCACAGTAAGACTTTATGATACTCAGAAATTTGCAAGAATTATGCTCTTGATATTTCCCTGCTTGAGCCTAGATCTGGTGTGTGAGATCACAACGACTTGCAAAGCACAAAAGGGGTTGGTTTAGGAAGATGTTAGTTGAAGCCTTTCATGCTTTTCACTCTTGACAGTGATTATAATGAAGATAATGAAGTGGTTGACAATGGAGTTTGGAGGAATGAAATACGATAAGAAAGGAACTGCACAATAGATGTAGGAATGGTAGCTCCACTGGGTAGGATGTGGATAACCAAAAGTGTGATTTAGAGAGACAGATGATGTCTCAGAATTCCAAAGTCCTCAGATATCTTCCCTTATAGTTCTGTGACAGAACTCTGTTCTGTATATTTGAACTAAAACTACAGGCTTAAATGTCAGCAGGTGAGCTCTTTTAATCCTTTTAGAATAAAGAGAAATGATTGCAATGCACCTTTCTGGGTGAGACAGTGCAGAATTTTGTGCTGCAATCATTGAACTTCGTGACTTCTGTGATCTGGAATCTGTCAGGGTTAACATCTGGGTTTATTTGCGTTGTTTATGGAGGAGAAAGTGTCTTTTCTCTGTTGGGGGTAGGAGCTGGCTGAGACAAGGTGAGAAACAGACACACCTTGAGGTTTGTTGGCGTTTCTTTTGGACTGTGAGGATTATCTTATTATACTTGAACAAATGTCTCAGATCAGCCCTTGATAAGTATCTGCTAGAACTAACAATTTTTTTTTTTTGAGAGGAGAAAAAACTTAAAAATGTGTGTAGAGAAAATGGCAAACCAAGTTTTAACTTTTAGGAGTGAATGAAGCAGAATTATTCCTCCATTCAGAGAAGCAGTATGTGTTTCAAACCAAAAATTTGTCTCCTTTTGTCCTGGAAAAATCCCTAATGCACAGGCAAATGAAGTGCACAGGACCTTGATTGCAGCTCCAAGGAATCAGGGTTGGGCAAGTTCAGTGGCACTTCCCAGGCTGCAGACAGGCCAGGGCATATTTGGAAAATTTTGACATCGTGTAGGTGCTGTGGAGGCTGAAGTTGGACTGGAAAACCTTCTAAGAGTGGTGACAATGGGCACAGGAAAAGGATCCCAGCCTCGCTTTCAGATTCCTGATTCATTGCAAAATGTATGAGGAATACCACAGGTTATTTTATGTTTATACTGAGAGTATGTCTTAGGACAGGGTGTCAGAAACCCAGACTCTCAGTAGGTTGATTTTTTTACAATATAGTCTTTTGAGAATAGAATAAATATTTTCACCTCCTCACCCTACAGTATTGTACTTTTGTGTGCTTAGAGCTTTAGGGAACTAGAATTTAATTATTTCTGCTTTTGATATAAAGATTTTGTCCAGCTTGGTACTCTTCAGAGGCTTTAAATCTGACTTTGATTTTGAGAGGAACCAAAGCTGTATTTGCCATTTATGGAAATCAAACAGCTTGCATTTAGCCATTTAATTTTTATATCCAAAGTTCTTGGTTTCTAATTCTAAAGTAGAACTGAAAAAACATGGCATGGTTTCTCTCTTCTTCCCCCTTCACAGGTATATGTGTCTATTATTTTGATTCTGAAATAGTTAAGTTGCAAGTAATTCTGACTCAAGTAATTGTGGGATATTTTGATATTTGGGGATTTTTGTAGTAACTTATGTTGCTTCATATATTGGTGGTCAGAGTTTTATCCAGTGAGTTGCCTGTTAAAGTTACCCACTTTGCCAAGTCCTACAGGACAAATACTCCCTAACTTGTGAGTGAAAAACTCTCAGGGACACAAGCAAGAGAGGTGACAACTTGTGACAGGACAGTGGTGTTTGGAGAGAGCTCAGGGCTGGTGCACAGCTGGAAAACACAGTCATGCCTCAGAACTGCACAGCAGAGATGCTGGCCCCAGAAATCACTCCCTGCTTCATTCCTCCCCAAATCAAGGATTTAGATTAAAGTGTAGTTGCTGATAACATGATGTAGCCCCAGCTAAAGCTGCACAAATTGAGAATAACTGAATGAGGGACCCTCTTGTTCTGTGATTGAGAGCTTTAACCTGGTCTTTTACTAACAAGGATTCCTTTAATTGCCCATAAAATGCATGACTTCTGCTGAATGCAGAGGACAGGTACTTCATTACTCTGTTCACAAATGAGGGGAGTGGGAGTGACACTGGGCAGAGAGTGCCATGAGTTTATTTGCAAATGGAAATAAACACTGGGCACAGGTTGCTGCTCTGGGGAAATGGAAACTGCAGTGGAAATTCTGGGTTCTGGAGGCTGCTGATGAATTTGCCATGACACACCTATTTGTCCCCAAGCCTCTCTGAGTCAGTTGCAGCTGTCTGGGCAATTCTCCTGCACCCAGCTGCTGTCCCAAAGGCCAGCACTGTCTTGCCAGCCAGCCTGATTGTGTTAGGGCTCACTTTTGTATGGCTCTGCTGTAGCTCCTCTTTACTGAACCCAATAAAATCAGCGGGCTCCCTGCAGGTCATTTCATCCCCTGCTATTGCCACTGATACCAGCTGGAAAACTTTTTTCAAGTACAATTTTGATACCAATAATTAAGGTACACAGAGCTGTCTCCTCATTGATTGAGAAACACTGATTTCCCCCCTGCCCCTTCCCTACAGTCCACATCCCCAGGTAATTGTCTTGATACCTGAAATGTGTTCACATGTGCAAAAAAATGTTACTGCAAGTTCCTGTTTAGTTCCTGGCAGAAAAAATGGTGAATAATGCTTGTTAATGGATTAATTCTTTCCTTTGGAATCTATGCTATATAGGGGAATATCCCATCTTTTTAGCTGATTTTACATAACAGAATTAACCTTAAATGTGGAAATGTAGGTACATTTTTACAAGACCTATGAGTACTGGAAAAAAATGCTGGTATATATTTTGCTGACTATAAGAAATCTTTCAGGTTAGAATTTAGATCAGTGATATTTTCAATCAAATTTTTATTTAAATAATTTGTTAATGCACTAAAAAAATTCAAAGACAGTTAAAAAATTATATTGTCTCCAAAATAGAGAAAAAGAAGCATAGAGGAATTGTTTTCTTTCCCTTGGGGTAACAGGGTCTCACTGAGTTCATGGAAGGCAAAATTGGCCCGTTTGGTCAAATACACTTTTTGATAATTCATCAGCTATGAAAGAGAGTTCTGTGATATTCTCCAAAAGCTTACAAAATGAGGCTTTATCAAATGGCAAAGTGAATTTCAACAGCAATAATCTGTTTTCAGTGGCAACCTGCATTAGTTAGGCTGTGAACTGACTTCAAATTCCTGGTGGCACAGAAGGTGGTGAATCCAGCTTCCAGCTCAAATTCTGTAGCAATTTTAAGGTACAGACTATTCTGCAGGAATGAATCACTAACTCCAGCATGTAGAAATATGGCTTCTGTCATAGGTCACATGCTGATCATTTGAAACATGAAAAACTTGACTGTGCAGATCAAATCCTGTCTGGCTGTAAAGGAACAGGTATGGCATGAGATCAGCAAAATTAAGGATGTGTGTGGTGGGCAATTTCATGGCACAGCACCCACATAATGGCTCAGTCATCACAGCTGGAAGGAACAAACAAGTGTGTGAGAGGAACAAGGCTGGCATCAGAGAGGCCTTTGGTGATTAAGGAGCAAACACTGGGAATTAATTATAACTCAGAAAAGTTCCAGGCCTGTTCTCAGTAAAACCAGTGGAAGCTGACAGGCAGCAAGGTTGAGCTCACAGTGCCTTGGGAGGATCTTGGCTTTAGTGCTGCCATTCCAAGTCCCCACTTGGACCCAGAACATGTCCAGTGTAAACCCCACAAAGAGCAGGGCCATGTCACACCACCAGGATGTCTCAGGGGTGGCACAGGGGGTCATCTCCTGGTCCAGGAATGAATTTATTTTCTGTGTTTTCTGAGCTGATCCCCTGGGGTGTGGTTCAGAGAGCTGCTCTGCAGAGCAGGGCTGAACACACCAGGGCATTCTGTAACCACTTGTGGTGTTTGCACTCCAAAGGTGCAGTCACAAGTTTGGTGGTGGCTGCTCTCAGTTCAGGAGTGGGTATTGGAATATGTGCTACGAACTGTGGTGGTTGTGGTGCAGTTAAATTTTCAATATGGCAAAACAATTCAGAGTCTGCCTAAACTCTCTGCATGCTCTTTACCAGCTCTGGAGGAAAAGTTTTTGGAGGTCAGGACTGACCCATCAGAATGTACATTCCAAGTAGCTAATAAGCAATCCTTTATTATTTATAGCCCCATCATTCATAAATGTATTTAAGAAAAGGGGTGATCTATTCTCTACATGTTCCTTAAAGGGATTCCATTTTAGCTTCAATTGTAATTTTTACCTTTTCCAGTAGAATTTATTGACACAACGCCTAGCACAAGCCCTAGATTTTGCATCATCCTTTTGTCTGCAAGCATATTCACCAGCCGCTTAATTTGTCATAGCCCTGGAGGTATCAAAACTAATGAGCTTTGTTTGAATAGACTTTTTCCAGTTCATCTAGCACACTTTGGGGTAATCATTCAGTTTCTGTTTGCTTCTGATGTGAAGCATTGTGGGAAATATAAGAAAATAATGGTTAAAAAAAAGCAGTATAAATTGTTAACAGCCACATTCTCTGAAAAGCCCTAAAGATGTTATATTTTTAATTTCTCTATTTATTGAAGTATTGTGAGTACCTTAAGTACAATCATTACAAGATAATATCAAAGGAGAATCTGATAAAATGCTATTTTTCAATTAGCTCTGAGCTTAATACTTTGCTTTTTAAAGTATTTCACAGCTAACAAATCTTTAAACAATCTAACCTTTCAGGATTTGGAAGTGGACAAGATAATAACTATGAATACATAATACTGCAGCAGTGCTAAGGGTTTAAAAATCTATTACTGGGATTACATACAGGAATACCTTTTATTGGTCAGACAATTGCATTTTCATTTTTATAAAAGCATTTCCCTATACCCAGTATTATACCACAGAGATACACAAAAATGGAATGCAGAGGTGTGCACTGCATAAGTAATTTCTGAAAGTGTCAGATACCCTGTACAACATATGCTTTTGATCTCAAATTCCTGGGAAGGTTTGTCCTTCTTGCTGATTAGGACAACGTTTGCCTTATATGCTTTAGAGTGATGTAGCTTTAACTTGTAGCAAGTTTCAAATTATTGAATAAGGGATTTCAAATTATTTTTCAAGTTAAGACAATGAGGAACGATGCCCTAGAACTTTTGATTAATTTCTTCTGAAAGAAAAAAAAGAGAAGACCCTGTTAGGCCAAGATCTAAATTAAGCAGCTCAGTGAGTCATTATTTTCAACAGGATATAATAAGCAACTGAAACTTAACTGTGTGCTAAGTGCATCAGTAAAGCATAACACTTTGAAATAGTCCATTACAGTCCAAAAAGGGCTATTTCATATGAACAGTCCCAGCACCTTTTAGGATATTTTCACATTTCTCATTAAAAGATGATTTGATGAAAAGTTTTTTCTCTGCAAAGTAGAGTGAGGAAGAGGGACGAGAGGAAGGAGAGAAGGAATGGCAGGAATTATTTGCTTTTTAAATCAACCTCCTCTGGAGCTTTTTTGGTAGTGCATTGTCATATTAAGGTGACTTGGATAAACCACTAGCAGGAGAGAGCACAAAATTAGTTAGAAACTCCGCCTACTAAAACTGAAGTAAGTAGGAACTGTGGCAAGGGTTCTACCTTTCTTTATTAACAGATTATTTTATATCAATGCAGTGCACTATGGAGATGCCCATGCTGCTGTTGAATAAGGCACCCTGAGTATCAAAAGCTATTTTAGGTTCCTCACCAGCTCATGTTCCTGAGGTTTATTTTACATCTCAGTTGGTCCAGGTGGAGTTTTCCATGAGGCAGCTGCAGTGTTTCTGTAGCTGCTTTGGGTCTCCTGGCTTTGAGCCCTGCCAAGCTGCCCTGAGCTGTGCAGACATGCACTTAGTGACACAAATCAGTTTGCAATGCAGGGCTCCTGCAGGTTCCATGTGTGATATTGAGCTCTTAGGTGGCATTGACAAGCAATGTTTTTCTTCTCAGAGATAGAGCTATAACTTCTGCTTGTTGCCTTCACTGTCCTATTGAGGCTTTCATCACTGGTGAATTGGATTGCTGCTGTGAAATCTCCCCTCCTGGAGGTCACTGGGGAGGCAGCTCAGAATATAGAATGTGAAACATCTTGGGATGGCTAAGTCAGGTTCAACAAGTGCAGTATTTCACACAGGTAAGAGAAAAAGCTTCTGATTTGTACATTATGGCTATGCAGCACTTCCATCCCCTTATCCTGGGGGAAGGCACCATCTCTTCTCCTCCCTTACTGTTGTTTAAATGTTCAGGCCCAAGGTGGGATTTTAGGTCACAGATACTGCAGCTTATTTGAACCTTTTGTTCTAAACAGTGGCTTGCTCACAAATCTCAGTCATAGAAACCAGAGCTTAGAGTGGCTGCATTGAGAGTGGACAAAAATGGGTCTAAAGCTTCTTGAAATGTTTTGTCTGCGAGGAATGAGATGCTAGATCAAACTAACAAAAAACCCCCCAAAAACCAAACTAAGAAAAAATATTTTTGAGGCAAACTCTGTGTTCTGTACTGTCTGTTTTCAGGATTATGATTTTTTTTCTGCTCTTTTTTCCCCACAAACTCTGCTCTTCATTTTTCCCCCTCTTGTTTATTTTTCTTATATTTGATTCTTTTCATTTACGTATTAATTTGATATCTCTCTACTGTGTCTGATATAGTCTCAATGATAAATTCATTCAGGTAATCCATGTGGTTTTTCATATTCCAAACTATTTATGTAATTTCTTGGGATTAAGCTGCTGATTTATAAGTTGGGTTATAAAGTGGAACTCCAAGTACAGGGTTATGAAACATGTCTTGAAAATACATCCATGTTATAAATAATAAAATAGTAGTTTTATGAGAAAGGGTGCTAAAATATTAAATGAGGCTGTCTATTCTCTATCATGACGTGTATTTAATGCACTTTTTATTGTCTTCACCACTTTAAAAAAATAGCTTACTTGAAACTTTTAATTACAGCACAAGACCAGTTTTCTTGTTGTAATTGTAAATTTGGACTCTTTCTTTAGCTCCCAGTGTTCTATAAACCCTTGCCCACTGGTTAAAATTTATGCAAAATTTTTGAGAACCCTTAAGGTATTGTTAAAGCTTTCAGACAGACTTCTGCTACTTCTCCAGAAGTTTGGCATAGGAAGAATGTTAAAGGGTTTGTGTTTTATAGTTTGCTTGATTTGTAGAATGTTATTGAGCTTCAGTGCCAGGCAGATACTTCAGTTTATTGTAAAAAACCTGCATGTTTCTTTCTAAAGCATGTAGCTGAGATAAGAGCAAGGCTCATCCCAAGCAGAGGGACTTGTCTCCACTGTGCCCTCGGGGTTTAGGGGGCTCTGGCTGGAGGTGCTCTGG
>VXBB01003516.1:2353-12706 GCA_013399915.1 Illadopsis cleaveri | reverse complement strand
GTCCTTGATTACATTTGTGAGAGTTTGCATTTCTTCACCTTATGCTTTCCTTGCCATATGATAACACTGGGACAGAAATTTACATACTTGGCATTTGTTCTAGCTGGGGTTTTTAACATACTAAATTACAGTTTAAAAATATTAAATTCATTAATACTTCTTGTTGTTGTGAAATGAAAGAAATGGTTTATAAGTACTGTAAAAAGAGAAGCTGTTTCAAATACAATGAAAATTGTTATTCCAAATTAGTTAGGGTGTCCATAGACTTTAGTAGGCAAATATGAGCAAAATAAGGTTTGCTTTACAAAAGTATTTGTTTTTTCTAAAATAGGGAAGTCTGAAATGGTTAAATATATGAAACTGCTTGTGAAGTGGACTTAAAATCTACGGTCTACATCCAACACATTGGTTTGTCAGTTCAGCTACGAAGATGTTCCTGTTCACATGTTGAATCTAGAAGAGATTGGAAACTTGATGCTTAGTGACTTCAAAGCAACATTTGGCAAACCTTTATATATGCAGCAAGCTGATTTAGCTCTAAACTAAGAAGTTTATGGAAACTTTGTACATTCAAAATCCCATTATCTTTGAATCAAAGAGTACTAAAGCTCTGTTGGCAGTGTGGATCAAGGGACTTAAAACCATGTCTGATGAATTTATATCAGCCCTGTACTGGACATCACCAGAAAACAAGATGAGATAATAGGGATATATATTCTAGTAGATCCTAATTTTTATTTATATAACCTTGCTGGCAACTATTCAACAATAATTAATCAAGTTCTTTGTAATACATTTCACTTGTGGAGAGCCTCTTCTAGTCTTGCACCCCTTGTAACTGATCCTACCTCACAATACCATTTTACAGCCTCAGTGCAATAGTTAAGGAAGGGGGAGAAAAGGAATGGTTCCCTAAAATACTAGATAACGGAAGTCCTCGCCCTTCTGTTCTACAAGGGTCAAATTTTAAAGTTATTCAAAGCACAGTGTAGCATCTAATGACTCACTGCAAAAATGCCTACTAAGATATTTCAAAATTATTTCTGTCATCAGGTCTATGCACAGGAATGCTGTCACTAGAGAAAATTAGACAAGACATGAGGAATGTGGCTTTTTTTGGTCACAGTTTAATATTAAAAGGGTCAGTTTGTTTCCTTCTGATGACCTAGGCAAAGATTTGCTGTCAGGTGTTGCAAGTACAGTGTTCATTTGCAATAGTATGGAAAGCTATAGAACTAGAATGATTTGTAGGTAAAAATATCCTCAAAACTTTCCTTTCTCTCATCTTAAAGAGAAGATTAGACAGAAAATAAAGAAAGTAAATGCAAAAAAATTCCTCCAAAATCTGCCCTTGGCAGTGCTAAAATATGTTTTTGAAAGAATTCAAAAGCCAGGAAACTCCTCAAGTTAAGATTGCTCCCAGAAGGAAATTTGATTCCAGTGAACACTTCTGGTATTTCCTATTTCTGTTTTCTATTCTTGTTTAGTTTTTATTCTTTTAAATTTGAAAAACTTGACCAAACAAAACTACACAGCCGTAGAGAGGTGTTTTACAACATAGGTTGCCAACCTATCACCTACAAATCAAATGTAGCCTGCCACATAAATTCAGTTAGGCACTTACTCCCTGGTGCTTTCGTTTTCAGGAATGTCTCAAATATCCGCAAAAAAAAAAAAGCTGTGGGCTGTGCAAATTATTCATATGCTCTTCACTTTTTTTTTGAAGAGCCCCCCTGTACCATCACAAGGCTCAGGCATATGACTTTTGTGTAATCAAACTCCCATTTGAGTTGATCAGAAACAAGAACTATGGTATGATCTTCAGGTGTCATCTGAGATTTGGTGACTTCCTTGTCCCTGAAAGATCTGGAAATGTCCATTTGAGAATAGGATAGCAGATTTAAATTAGTATGGGCTTTATGTGTGCAGCATAAGAACCTGTATCTGCAGAATTAGTTAAGCTGGTTCGTTTTATTTTGGACAAAAACTTAGAATATTTTCGATGTCCACACATAACTTAAAAGATCATCAACATAAAGTATAAAAATATCAGTTAAACTGGGTCTTCAGGGCTTGAGTGGTTTGTAATTTGTACGGTAGATTGCTTTAAAAGAGGACAACAGCTGGTCCAAAAAGTAAAATTCATTGTCAGCAGTGTTATTTAATCAACTGTTTTATTCTGTTAGTAGCTACAAGTATTTGTTCCTTAAATTTCCTGCATTTTTATTAATTTAACAAATAAATTTGTTCCTGAATTTTTATTTCACTAGAAGGTGAGAGAAATGCTTTTTCACACCTGACAGGCTCCTCCCTGCTTGCTCTTGTTGCCTCAGCACTGCCTGCCCACTCACCCCATGGGTGCCCTCCATGCAGTCTGTCTCTCACACCCACCATCCCTCTCACTCTCTACTTGCCTCTCAGAAGTGTTTCTTCCAAATTCATATGGAAGATCATTCTCCTTGTACTTTTTCTCAAAATAATAAAAATGTTGTATGTGCCTATTGGTGTGTAGAAATACACAACTTCTCTAAAACCATGTGTGTAATTTCAGACACTGGCATTGTTGGACCGATTTAAAACAAAGTTAACCCAGGCAATTGAAGAAACTCCTGAAAATGAACTTTCTGAACCTGACATAGATAATGACGAAGGATGGTGAGTATTTTCTGTTTGGATTTCTGTGTTTACCAATAGAAATCCTGCTGTGCCAACACAGTCTCACTGGTAAGTATAGATTTGAGTAGCAGAAAACACCAAATGTGAAGGCAGCTGCTTCATTAGGAGTCAGCTAAAAGGTACTGGTTTATCACTCTGAAAAATAAGGCATGAAAGTACATAACATTTTGCATTCTGTAGTTTTAAATCCTAAACCTGTGTGTTGGGGGTGGTTAAGTATTTTTAAATGATGGATGACATGAAGGTAGACTGACTTATCTGGAGTGTAGGGTGACCCCAAGACAGTGGGCTATTACTGAAGTTGATAAAGCACTTCAGAAGTGCCTCCCAGTCAAGAAATCAGTGTGTACCCTGTGGTCTCATGTTCATCTTTCATGCAAACTGCCCACCTTAGGTAATCAATAGGGATAAAAATCAAAATGGTTTGAAGTGTGATCTTGAAGCTCTGGGCTGCATGCTGTTAAATGCTCACAGAAGTATGCATAATGCAAAAATGCATAAAATGCCTGGAAAAAAGAAAAGAAATCCTAACAAAAAAGTTTTGTAAGGACATGTCATCTCCGTTTGTAAGGCAAACACTATAGCTGGTCCAACAAAATAGGCTGTCTCTGCCCACAGTTTTTTTCACAGTTGTGTGCATAAGCCATTGGAGCTACAGCAAAATTACTGGTAAAATAGAAACTTTAACGAAGTTCTTGGCAAATGTTTTGAGACATGCAGTATTTCTGTATCCCAGATGACTTAAAATTATTTTGTTGCTTCTTCAAGCAGTGTTTCCTTCCTTCATTATGTCTTTTCCTACCTCAGGCTCTTTGAGGATGAGAGATAACCTACAATATAAATTTCAAGATCCTTGGATTTCACTGATATTTTGAGATCCTTCTGAGCTACCAAAGTGCTTCTAAGTCCTCCAAGAATTACAGTGCAACTATTTCACTTGGAAGAGACCTACAAAAATCATACAGTCCAACTGCCTGACAGCTTCAGGGCTAGCCAAAAGCTATAGAATGTTGTTAAGGGCATTGTCCAAATGCCTCTTGAACACTGACAGGCTAGGGGCATTGGCCTTCTCTCTAGGAAGCCTGGTCCAGTGTTTGACCACCATCTTGATGAAGAAATACTTCCAAATATCTGGTCTAAACCTCCCATGTCCAGAATAAGATTCCCTTATCTGGCCTTTTTATGAACTTTTAATGAACTTGATCTTCATCTTAAATATTTTCCTGTCACAGTAATATGACCAGTCTTTTAAATACTTTTATAGAGTTCAAACATATCTTTCTTATTTCTTTCTGAGCAACTACTGATACCTAATTGTCAGTAATGCCATCCACTGTAATTCCTACTGAATGAAGAGGTGCTGTAATTTCAGATTATGAAGTTGTATTTTTGTTCAGACAACAATATTACATTCAGAATTGCACTAAAGCAAATACTTAGAATAATATGAAACTAAATAATAGACTAATAATATATTAATTTTGCAGCTCAGTAATAGTTCATGTTAACTTTACAGACAGATGGGACGGTCTGTTTTCAGATAATTTACTTTATGGCCAAGTAAATTGTAAAATGTATGTTACACAAATTGGCTATAAGCAACATTAACAAAGCAATGATATCTTCTGAAAGCTATTAATTATTGTGTGAAGTACTCAGAAACTTAAATTGCATATTTTGGATTGTTTACATTTTCAGTACCTTTGTTGTATAGAAATATTTGCGATAACTATAGTGACTTTACATTTTAAAATTCTTTCTTAATTTGAATCTACTTCTCAAAAGACAGTAATTTTACTTCATTTGATTTTTATGAAATACAGTTAGTGTATGGCATTGCATATATGATACACACAAACAGATATGATTCCTCCAGGCCATTTTGTAGGTCATGGTTGATGTTTTTATGGGAAGGGAAAGCCTGCCAGTATGCTTTGCTCTACTGTCAGCGTGTGTTATCTGAGGTAAAATGATTGCCTCTAAGACATTTTTATGTGTCCGTGAGTGGCCACACATTGAGATATAATTTTCGTTCTCTGTCAAGATAGAAACCATTACCAATTTGTTATGTTTTCTTTTGTTTGGCAAACTTCTCTCTGCATATTTGGCTGAGCTGCTGTATTGGCATGGCGCATAGCAGACGTTTGGGCACTTTTCAGCAGCATTCTACTTTTTATGCAGTAAAAAAATGAAGAAATATGACTCTATTGTAAACAGTGTGTATGGTGTTTGATAATTATTACCAGATTTTACTGTCTAAGAACGCATCTGAGGAGCTGTTGTGAGGAGTGCTGAGGAGAAGTGCTTAAGAGTAAGTTTTAATGTGGGATATCAGAATCTTTGCTGAAGACATTTTGTTGCAACCTCTACTCCTCTGTGAGAATGATTATCTATATTTGTCTGCAGCAATCAAAATCCAATTTCCCTTACAGAATTCCAAAGTATCATAATAAACGTGATACATGCTCAAAGAAGGGGTTAAAGAATAAAAGTGTCTGACAGTAAGGAAGTGGACTCAATTTTACAGCATCTGGGTACCTTAGAAAGACATTCTTGATCTGAGTTCTTCCAGGCTTAATTTTCCTTGTGGCTTCATATTGAGAACTGGTGTTTGTGCTTTCCTCTTAATGATTTTTTTGATGTCCTCAGTACTTTCGGATTGCTAGTTGTTCTTTATTTGCTTACAATCCAAATAAGAAGGACTCAGATGCATTACTAGATTCTTCTCTTTCTTAAAGGTTGTATGGAGTGCTGCAGAGGTAGGTAGAATTATCTGGCAGAACTCCATCACATTCTTGGCTTAAAATCTTAACCAAGACTTTTCCCCAAAATGTAGATGAGGTCAATCACAGTGGCAGTGAGATGTCACTTGCTTAAAGACTAAAATTATGAAAACCAAATATGTCACAACAGAAGACCCAGCTGGAATAGTTTATCTACTTGATACTTGCCACTTGAATTACTTGATAGGCCTGAATTTGAAAGAGAGGAAATACTGCACAGGCTACACTTACTCAGAACACTGCTGCTACTCATCTTGTTTAGGACTTACTGTAACACATATTTGTAATATTTGTAATATTATGTAACACAGTTGCATGCATGTGATACCCATTCAGGTAGTAGTGACACTACAGGGTTCTGGTGATAATATCAAATAGTTGTAGCTGTAGTCAAACACAGATTTGATTCCAGAAGGTGTTACAGCAACTCCAGATAATGAAACTAATGATGCAGGTCCTGTGAACATGACAAAATATTTTTCAGAGAGAGAATACAGCAATGAGATAAAAAAATTCTGATGCAATCAAGTACATTCAGGAATTGCTTCAGTTAATCTGTGCAAAATATTCCTCTTCTAAGAGGATAAGAGTGATACTCAGTACTGTAAAACACGCTTTGATCAAGTAATTCTGAGAGTTCCAAGTGCTTCTTTCAAAATGTGAAATCTGAGACTAGATACAGCATTCAGTTAAGTCTTTGTCGATGTTGAGTGGAAGGATTGCTTTTTTTGTTGCTGTTTTTTTCATTCCTGGTTTTCAATCCTTTCTAAGCCACAGATCCTTTCCTATTGAATGGTTGCCAAACTTAGTTCTGTCCTGTACCCATACAGTTGATCACTCTTACTGGAATTTAGCCATTGTACTTTTTAAATTGTATCCCATTTTTCATACTGCTACTCCTGTTCGCCAAAATCACATGAATTCTAAATACTCCAATAAACATTCAAAACTTCATATTATGTATATGGTCTGTAATTATATTCTTCTCCAGTAGAGTCATAAGTGGAAATGAACTAACCAACCATTACCACATTGCACTTTTCATTTTGACATTGAACTGTGGCTGTCTACTCCTAAAAATAGAGCTCTCCAGCTGAATTTTACATGCTTGTGAAATGTAAGAAATAAATCTACAATTTCCTATATGGAATACTGGCTTTTGTGGAAGGAACAGAGTCTCTGCTATAAAAATACATATCATGTCCTTAACCAAAATTCTAGACTTACACTCTTCTCTTTCTGATCTTTTAAAACAATTGGATACTTCCTGAAATTGCAAGACTTTCTGGCACACTGAAGTATATCTAGTGCTAGACAGCTTCTGAGTTGGTGGATTTTTCTGTAGTAAGGGCGCTACCACATTGCTTGTTGAAAACTCACCTAATTGCCTAGTCAATTTAGCATACACCTATGTAGGATCTCCATTATTTATACAGTCTAAAGGACAAAATGCACAAAAAGGTTCAGGTGTCAACTCCAGTACCATTCTTGAATTTAAAACTTAATCATCCTTATCAAGTAACTGAAAACTCAGGATGATCATCACTCCATGCCACTAAAATACCATACATTGCACACAAAACCAATCAAGTTTACAGAACCTTATAAAACCTAGACACATAGTTAGGAACTCATGATGAGTTAATTTTTGGATTGATTGAAAAGATATGCCCATTTTTTTACTTCTTGGGACTGATGATCTTTAGTGCCTTATCAGTGACAGAGGCAGTGGCGCCAAGAGCACCCTCACTACATTTGCAGGTGACAGGAAGCTGAGCAGTGCAGGTGACACTACGGAAAAACGGGATGCCATCCAGGGGCACCTGGACAAACTTGAGAAGCAGGTTCATGTGAATGTCATAAAGTTCAGCAAGGTGATGCATCTGGGCCAGGGCAATCCCAGAAAAGAGCACAGACTGGGAGCAGCCCTGCCCAGAAGGACCGGGGGGTGCTGGAGGGTGAGAGGCTGGACATGACCCAGCCATGGGCACTGACAGCCCAGAGAGCCAAACGTATCCTGGGCTGCATCCAGAGCAGTGTGGGCAGCAGGGCCAGGGAGGGGATTCTGCCCCTCTGCTCTGCTCTGCTGAGACCCACCTGCAGTGCTGCATCAACTCTGGGGCCCAGCACAGGAAGGACATGGGATTTTTTGAGCAAAATGATTGGAGGCTGGAATGTCTCTCCTGTGAGAAGAGGCTGAGCGAGCTGGGGTTGTTCAGACTAGGTAAAAGAAGGATCTGGTGAGACTTTATGGTAGGTGGTAGGTAGTTCAGTAATTAAAGGGTGGTTAAAAGA
This sequence comes from Illadopsis cleaveri, assembly GCA_013399915.1. Lineage (NCBI taxonomy): Eukaryota > Metazoa > Chordata > Aves > Passeriformes > Timaliidae > Illadopsis > Illadopsis cleaveri. The sequence goes on along the minus strand of VXBB01003516.1, from coordinate 4,952 downwards.
AAGAGGGAGAATGACTTTTTGCTTGAGCAGATAGAGACAAGGATTAGGGGTGATGATTTTAAATTGAAAGCAGATAAATTTAAATTAGATGCTAGGAAGAAATTCTTTACTCAGAGGGTAGAGGCACTATACCACTTGCCCAGAGGGGTGGCAGATGACTGACACATAGCAATGGGGTTGAACTGGGTGACCTTTGAAAGTCCCTTCCAACCCACACCATTCTATGATTCTGTAATATGAACATTGCATTGAGGCAATACTCTGTTCCTGCTTGAAAACTATTTCCATACTGATAATCTGAGTTCTGATAAATATGGTTCTACATTGTTGCTTCTTCAGTTCTGACTTCATGGAAGATGCCAAATTCATCCTGTTGGGCCTTCAATATTCAATACAAACTGAAATATTAACATGTGAAAGTTGTTCCTTATCAGATGAACGTGATTATGTGAAGTGCATTAAAATTGCTGCCACCAGAGAATCAGCCAAAATCTGTATCATCCTTAGTGGAAGGATTTGGTCTGTTATTAATCCTATCAGTTCACAAGTCAGGGCTGCAAGTAGACCCCCGGTTGATTTTAGAGTTTAGATTTTAGTGTTACAGTCAAGCCCAGTAATTTTTCCTTCATTCTGCACCTGGCTAGTAGTTTAGGATTTCTTCTTCAGGATTCAGATCTCATCACTGGCCTTTATCTGCTCTCAGTAATGCACTCTGCAGCCTTTCAGAATTTGACTGAGACTGCTAGCATGCTACATAGTTCATTTAATTAATAGCACGTGATGCCAGTGCTTCATAACTGAACCACTTGCAGTGTTTCCTGGGTCGAATGTAAGGTGTTACATGTGAAACATAAAGCTTCTTAATCTTTAGAAAAGATCAGCTTTTTCCTTCCCTGTGGAGTGCTGTCACAGCTGTAACTAAGCGACAAATGTAAATAAGTCACTTAAATATTTTTGGAAGTATGTCTAGACTCTGAAACTTAGTCTTCCTTTTTATTTGAAATAACATAAATCCATTCAGCTTTCAGATATACTGTGGGACAAGAAAGAATGAGTAAAGTGGGAATTTGGAATGAGGTGGTAGTTTTTCACATGGTTTTTCAGTCGAAAATTCTTCTGGTTACTTACCTTTGTTGAGTCTAAACAATTCTGAATGTTGGTTAATTTGAGGTATAGGAAAAATAGACTTTTTAAAATCAAAGTGAAAAAGTCAGTACCTGAAAATATCATGCAATTTGCACAAAAGATTGTTGTGAAAACTGTGTGACAGTAAAGGTCTTCCATTTTAAACAAGAGGGTATTTCATGTCTTGATTAATGGATGGCTTTCTGTCCGTGTTGTGTAATTACTAGTGTTGTTGAAACTATTGTGTTCTAAGTTATTTGTAAAAAATCTAATGTAAGATAATGAGGATTAAAACCAATTCAAGTGAATTTAATGATGTACTTGCTTTAATGCACTGTTTAAAATCTCATGTGTCTTAGAAAGCTTTTAAACGTATCTTATTCTTGGTCATAAAATATTTTGATGTGCACAGTGATGCTTTACATTGATCAGATCACTTGATTTTAGCAGAAATTGAAGGAAATAAGTCTGTTTTTATTAATTTATTGGTTCTGTGGGCAAAAAACTCACCACAGTTCACTGCTGACCATTTAAAGTGCAGCCTGGTGTATGTAAGTCAGATACTGTAATCTGTTCCCAATGCTGAATTTCAGATAACTGTCACCGAGACCACTTAAATGTTGTGGGAACACTGGGTGCAAATGCTGAGCTCTTTTTGCCAGGACAATAATTGCAATTTGAGTGTACAATCTTTTGCCCAGTTTGCAGAGATAGTTTTATTTTACTCCAGAACAAACAAAAAATGGGTTTGTATACTGAGTGAAGGTATTCTCTATCCAGCATCAATAGTTATACGCTCTATCTTCTTTAAGAAATTTTTTTGTTCATAATACAAGGAAGTCTCCTTTCAGAATATTTATGATTGGTTTCATGAAAAATGTGGCACAATTAGGAGTGGAAACACACAATATTTTACTTACTTTGCATTCTCGCAACAAAAGGTTTTGTAACAGAAAGAGATTTGGATCTTAAAACAGTATCAAGGCATCGCTTTTCAATGTCTACTGTTGTAGAGTATAGGCTAGAATTAGTTTCAACTTGGGTCTTTTTTAATTGAAATTGCAATTTCAGAATCAGATAAATGTTGAAGTTAGCCAGACTGTCTTTATATTACAATATTTAATTTCTATTAAGAACTAAATCACAATGCACATTATTAATATTTAATCCATATACATTTGATAATGTGTTCCATTTTATTTCCAGGATTTCCTATTTACTGCAGCATGTAGTATTGAGATTTGCAGGGTGAAGTTTTTCAGGATAGACACCTAAAAGTATTGGTTATATTTCTTTTATAAACCTTGTTTTATATACATTTTATAAAATGCAGGTTTTTCTTTCCTGCAAACTCTCAAATTTAGGGTTATGAAATATGGCTTCCTCAAGATTAGCACCAGTCTTTGCAGCTTCAGTTGCAGAAGCTTAACTGTGACAAACACAGTAAACCCCTGAAAACTAAGCTGCAGTCTGT
>VXBB01003500.1:192126-207957 GCA_013399915.1 Illadopsis cleaveri | reverse complement strand
CGCACCCTACCTAACCACATTTATGAAACTTTCTAGATCAATGGTGTGACTTTCTACTTAAGACTAAGGCTGTCTGCCAGCTCGGATTAGGGGAAATGCTTGAACATGTACAACCAGATAGTGCTTGCTTGCTTTACTTAGATTGCACAGAAATTTAGGCTGCAGTAAAAGGTGAAAATACAATGCAGTAACTCAGAGACACTGGACTGGGACCCAAATAACCATATTTGCTTGGCACAGCATTGTGTTCAGACTTGGCTCAAGTGTTCCTATGTTTTCCTGTAAACGGTATTTCTATTAGCTTGTGATTTGGCCAAAGCTAGACAGATTTTCATGCAAGCAACACAAGGTCTAACATTCTCAGATTGTCCCTTTATCATATTGCAAGACTTAGTCTAAAACTTGAGGGTTTTGAAATAAATTTTTAAATCTGAATGCAATCTCTTTTCTCCTTATTTTACTTTCAGGAATGGAGGTTGTGTTTTGCCAAAACTAGGAACAAACCACAATGTTGTAGCAATGCTCCTTAAGTGGTAAACTTTTGGCAAAAGAAAAAGGAGATATATGATAGCATAAACAGCTCTCTTGCTTATGGTCAGTATCATTTAAGATCTTTATTTCATAGAGAAAGGACAATGATAAATCAATTGATTTCTGGTTCTTAGAAACATTGACAACTTTTAACTTGCAGTTTATATCTTGCTCNACACGTTCAAGCATCTCAGCATCCGCAAAGTCAAGTTTGAACATGGTATGACCTTTGCATTTCTTATAACAGCCAGGTAACCCAAAGTTATTAATAACAAAAAATATTTAGAAATGTTGTGCTTGTTCTGGGCTGATAAGTGACATGTACTGTGTTATCAGTTGGCTCTCTCCTGCATACCTTCTTAGGGAAGTAAATAGCTGGCACACTTGGAGACCTCTGGTTAAGATAATCTGGGGACAAGAGCAAGGAAACTGGAGGTGTTGGAGATAGTTAGGCATGATATCTGGGAGATAGATGCCTATACTCTTTGTGGTTATAGCCTTTGCTTTTTATTCCTCCCTAAACACTAGCCCTATTAAAAGATTTAGGTGAAAAGTTAAAGGAAAATGTTAAGGGCAATTCCTTTTATCTTTTTTGCAGCTGGTAGTTCTAATACATAAAGAACCTCTATGACAGTGTTAATCAGAGATAGGAGAGAAAAAGAAAAATAAATCAAAAGAACAGCAACATTTCCTTCTAGACTCTTAAAATTCACAAAAGCATTTTAAGATGTCTTTAGTGCATGACTGCCTTCTAAAAATACAGAAGACCTTGAGACTGAGTTGCCAAAGTATTTTTTAAAAGATAGCAACAATTTCTTCAATTTTTGGTGTATTCTGCAGAATATACTTTAATGTACTCTGCTATCTAGTCTCATCACAGACACATTTTGTTGTCTGTCCCCCAACTAGAGAAATACCCATGTGTTTTATAAAATAGATTCTCACAGAAATGGGCTTAGCACAATAGCCTCTCTCTTGTTCCACATACAAGATGCAGCTGGTTGTTCTGATTTTTTGCTTCTCTAATCAAAGCACTCCGCACATGAGGCCCTGGACAGGGTAATGTTCATTCTGCAGTGCCATAGCCAAGGTAACAAAGGATGATTTATCTGTACCTCATAGCATGTTCTTTGAAATAAAAGAGCCTTGCCAGTGGCGCACTGACAAGCTGCAGCCAGGCTCTACTCCCCTGCCAAGTGTGGATCCCTGTTTTTCAAGGAAATACCCACCATCATATGTCCTAGCTTGCCTCCATCTGTCAATAGCAAAGGAAAAGTCACATACAAGGTCTACAAATGTCCTGTGGTGAACAGCTGATTTTCTTAAACATAGACTGCTTCCTTTCTTCTTTCAGAGAGTTTGCAAAAAGTCCAGTCTCTGACTTTTTCCAAAGTAAATTACACATTGGGCTAAGTTCCCATATTAATTATGAGCTTCATGGGCCGTGTCAGCCACAGGTTGTACTTGTAATGCCTACAGTCCAATGTTACGCAGCTAAAAAGCTACAACTACCCAGGAAGAATAAAAAAATCTCACCTTGCTCTGGTATAGATTGCCTCATGCCTGTACTGGAAAAATTATAAGATGTTGATAATAATCTATCACTTTGGGTGGATCTCATGCCTTTCTTTTTTTAAGTGGCAATATTTTAAAATATATCGAGTGGAAAAAACGTGAACTATCTTTGCATAAAAATAAATGCATGCATTATTAAATGCTGAAAGATAATTTTACGCACATTTTGCTGTGCCCCAGTACAAAGTAAATATCATAGATTCATTGCATGAGTGCACACGAATGAAACACTATGACAGGTAATTTCTTTCATGTGTTTTGCCTTTGGGTAGGGATTGTCTGTGAAAAGGGTATGATTTTCTAAAACTGAGTCATTTGTATGCAAAACAGCTAGAAATAATATGTTAACAGAGGCTTTAAGATTACAGCATTCATATATTTAAAAGCCTTTTTCTTCCTAAGAGGCCAGTGTTTATAAAACACATGAAAATCCTTATAACGTCCCTGATGATAAGACTACACTTAGATTTGATATTAATTAGGTGGAATTAGGAGCCAAGGTTTCCCAAGACAGAGAACCTCTTTGACATTCTTCTACCCAAACCCAACGTGATAGACAAGATGAAGAATATATTTTCCCCTTTCTCCTCCTCTCTTGAAGATCAAATCATTACACTGGCTGCTTAATGAGAACTGTCATGCTGACAAGTCTGTTAAGCTCTGACAAAACCTCTTGCCCAGTATCCTGTCTCTGACAGAGAACAGTAACAGATACCTAGCAAGAACTTTATCTTGCTGCTAAGTACACTGTCCTAGTTGCTGGTGTTTGGCAGCTTGATGCCTTCCTGAGCCCATGGCTGCATCTGGACAGCCACTGACAGACACAGTACTGTAATATTCTTCAGTCTTTTCTTCAGCCTTGTAAGGGTTGCAATTTACTCTTACTTTATGTGCATTCCTCTGGGAGAAGCAGGTCAAATAACAGAGAGAATGTCTTTTGATGGCGAAAACAGGGTCATTCAATGCCCTACTTTCTTGGAGGGCACCTGAATGTGCTTGACAGGAGCAGGACAGAAAGATGGGCAAAGAGCCCTTTCCACAGTATGGGGTGGAACAGGCAGAAATGAGTCACTATAGCCATGTTCCTGTTTCTAAATGGGAGAGACTTAGGAGAGGTGCTTAGCTGCTGGTACAATTTTGGCCTGTATCAGCTAGCACCCTCTGAAATACTGCCTGAGTGTGGAGCAGGCATTAGCATGCTATTCCCAGGCTACTCCCAATAGGCATTCATATGTTGAATCCCTAGCCTTGAACACAGCCCTTTTACTATTCTTAGGCAACATTAAAAAAAAAAATTTAAAAAAAAAAAATTAGAGCTGCATAATCACCACATGGAACACAAAGGAGACCCAGAGCCAGCTCTGTGTAGTATGAGCCCTGCCATTTGGCACAGGGTATGGGAACAGTCCCTGCCCTTTTGTCACTTAGCAGAATGAATGGACCCAGAGAGACCGGGAAGCTGCTGAGAAAGTCAGTAAGCACGCCCCAACCAGAACCCAGGGATGGCAGGAGAAGTGGAGTTTTTTGTGAACCTGAGTAGCTGCATGGAGCTGGTTGTATGTCAGAAACCCACTACACTGGTGGAGTAAAAGTGTCCCAGATAATCAAGATAATTAGGCTATTTCTAAACCATGTTAATCTCTATTCTGTCTCAGTATGATCTTCTCTACTTTAAAACAAGTTTATACCCATAGTTTATCATTAATATCCCAAAAATGTTCTAGTTTAGCCAAACTCAAACTAATGAAGCCTTCACGGAGTAATCCTGAGGTCTCCACTCAGCCCATGCTCTGATACTCACAGGACACTGGATAAGGCTGTACATTTCAGCTGTTCTGAAAAGGATACCTACCTTGCTCCACAGAATAAACTATAAGTAAAATTTTACTCATTCTTCTCCATGTGAGTTGTCTTCTATACTACCCTCTTGTAAACTACGTCCATTAAACTTCTATTTCCATTAAACTTCCACAGGATGGTACTCAGAATAGGATCGAGTCACACAACATGGGTAATACAGTAACTTTTTAGTAACCATTGATAACTGTTGTTAATATGTAACTTTTTCCTTAATCAGAGTTATAGTGGCAAAAAATTTTCTCCTCAAAAGGACACTGGTCTTCCAGAGTATCCCTCATCATAACCCTGATTCAACCAAGCTCTGCCAAGCTGTGATAAGCACCTTTTTCAGACAACTCTATTTTACACACTGAATTTAACTCCATCTTTTCCAGACTCTTCCTACTGGCTAGAACAAGTTACATGTGGTTAAATACTTGTTGGTTCTATCAGTTCCCTGTTTTCAAAAATCTGAATATATTTTTTTCTGAAAATTGAAATGTTAACTCTCTGCACACATAAATCCCTGTAAGCATATCCTCTGTCATTGAATTAATGCATTTTGCAGTATAACTTACCTCATAAAAGTTGATTTCTCATCTCTTTAAAAAGAAATATTCAATCAGAAAGAAGAACAAGAAATATATAAGCATTTAAAACAAGAAAAGTTTGATGAAACCACTGCATATCATATATATGTATAAAAAATATTCACACTTTTTCATTCATCTTCTTAGTGGCCACTTCATTCCTACAGAATATAGAAGACAGCCAGGATAAAGATAAATATGTAATCTGAGAAAAACAAGAAATATTGAAGATGCTAAATATATTCACCCTGTAAATGGCTTCAGATGCCTCTTTCTCTAAATCCACAACCCTGTCAGTGCTTTCCAACACTTCATCAATTTGCTGTGGAGAATGAAATGGAATGCTAACTTGGGAAGGTTTCTTTTTTTCCCATTGACATCTTCAGGTGCCAGTAAATCACTCACCCCCTGGGTTGTTACAGCACGTATGTCAACATATTGAATTTAGCTAGACAAACTGGGGCCTAATTTGAAGCATTCAGCTGAGCTCTTATTCTCCATGTGGAATATTCATAGTAAGAACATTACTAAAATTTATGAGCAGAGGCAAAACCAATCCTTTGAGTAAAAAAAATGGAAGGTTCAGAGTGGTTAACAACATACAAATTATTTTTTCCACTGCAAATGGCATTTGCTATCATGCAGGTCAAAACTGACAATAATAGTATACGCTCAAGAAAAAAGAATTTGGATGTTCAGAGCCTATAATATGGTGAAATCACTGTTTTCACTCTCTTCCTCAATGCAACTAGCAAATCATAAAGCTATTCTTCATAGGGTACATTAGCAACTTGATGCACAGGGACTTTACACCATGATACCAATTAAGCTTAATAGAAGTTCTACAGCTGAATTCCCTCATGCCTTCAGCTGAAAATGTACTTCTAATGGTGTTTGAACTAATTTCCCTCATGAGTTTTTCTCTGTAGGTGTTTTACCTTTTATGTCATTAAAAATTGCAGCACAATTTGCATATTATGCAGTCACTATGTCCATGTTTCTTAATCAATGTGGTTTTCCTCCTTAATTGAATTTCAATGGAATTGCTCCACATGCTGTGATGGATAGGGCAGAAAGTGTTGACATAAAGCATCGATCTCCACAACTGCCACCACCTGCCAAACCGAATCCTGATTTTTTTCATTTGTGCAAGGTTCTATTAATTTACTTACTGCCTTCACTTTTTCCGAACCATGTTTCCATCTTGTTTTTCTCTAAGTGCTCTTCTCCTCCCTACTTTCTACTTTCTATCTTAATTTTCTTCTCAACTGCATAATCAACAGAGTATTTTCTCATTATATATTAATGGCCTGCATGTTTCCAAAGCTTTTATCAGATCTTTTTAATTGGGAAAAAAAAAAAAAAAAACACCAAAAAAACAACAAAAAACCCAAGAAAACAAACATGTGGGAAAGACAAATTACAGGTCTTCAATTTAGAGATCTTACTTTTTATCAGTGACACCCACCTTGCTCTTTTAACCATTTACATAAGATTACATGCCATTCTGGACAAGTTCTGGTTTCTTGTAAGTTTCATTATGTACAGGAACTTCAGTACATTTATCTGTTCTTACAATGCAGATGTTGAGATTGCATTTTGACCAAATGCATTGAAGAGAAATGTGCAAGCATTTATTAAAAAATGCACTAGTTTTGTGTTTGATCTTACATACACTCATTCTAGTAGAGGAAGAACTCATAAAGTCTGGCTCTATCTTTTGTGTCAAGGAGTAGCAAGAGCAGACACTGTACAAGGTAAGAAAAACCAAGACAAACCAACCGTAACAGGCTGGGCAGAATGTTCCATCAACAGCTCCACACCTGGGGAGGAGGGCCAGGAACCATCCAGAGAGTCTTGTGAGGAGCAGCGGGAGTTGGGATGAGGGAAAAGACTTGACTGGGCTATGAGATAGCCCCAAGAGTCATTTAAGAGGTAGGGCTGATGGCAGGTGTGCTAACAACGTAGCTCAGCCAGGAAATGAAAGGCCAGGGTCTGAGCCTACAGGGAATTCCAGGATGTGGGCAAAAGGGTGGAAGTTACAGATGATGCTGGTCAGAGATTTATTGGTATACTCACAGTTCTGACCATGGGGTCTTCCATGAATTTCTTAGGTTCAGGTTTTTCATCTGTGTCATCTAATTCCTACCTACTTCATAATTAGAATCTAGTGAGCTCTTTAAATATCTTTAGAAACTTGGCTGTAAGTGCAGAAGATACTCAGCTGTTAGGCACCTAAGAAGCTTTCAAACACATTTCTGAGGTCAATGAGGCCATTTAGCTGGTCAAACAAATGTTTGCATTGCATTTTCGCTTTAATCTCTCTGTGTCTTAGCTTTGGTGTCTTCAAGATGGCATTCTCATGAGGATTAATTAACCCAAACCTCTGTTGAGGGAAAGCGCAAAAAGTTCTTCACACTGCAAACAGTTATGATAGGCGTAATTGTACTGATGATTAGTTTGCTAATCCTAACACCAGAATTGATCTTCACATCATATAAACTGTAAAAGAGATCCACTAGTGGCCATTGTGAGTTTCTCCATGTGCTTTGCCCTAATCAGGTTTTCTGAATTAACAGGCATGTGAAAAATCACTCCTTACAGTGTTTCAGTAGGTGAGACAGAGGAGCAGTGGTGAGGAAGCATGAATATATGATATGTGAAACTTGATAACGGATCTGTAGTTTTTGGGGGTAATTAGCCTGAGCCCCCACCGTGCCCCATGAACCATCTTGGGACAGCCAAAATAGAGCACATGAGAACACAAGTACAGGATGGGACTGAGTTCAGGTGGAATGTACTTTGTAATAGATAGGGACTCTTCCTCAACGTCCATGTGAGAGATAGTTTTGCACCACTTGTCTTGCAATTCCAAATGCCTTTATCCCATTTGACTTAAGAATTGCAGCTGAGACATTTGGCAAGGCATGGAGTTCTTCTGTGGAAGAAGGAGACTGTCATACTTTGAAAGTAAAAATGGCAAGAAATACAGATCTACTTCTGATGCATTCCTTGATGTCTATATCTAGGGAATACCACCCACGTATTTGTCATTTTCAAGGTCCATTTTGGATTTTTAGCAGTTAAACTATGTGGCTGTATAGCCGAGTTACTAATTTTGTAGTAGTGCTATCTTTGGAAGATGAGACATTACTAGCTGATTGCTATAGCAGTATGTTGAGCCAAATTTATTTTGACATGACTGCTCTGCTCATAGCAGCCACAGAGGTCTGTTTATGAGATTTTCAGACATCAATTCACATCTTCTCAATGCTCAACAATTTCTATTTCAGGTCCCTGTATGCAGGCTTAGATCAACACTGCATTAATCCACAATTATGCTGGTAGAACTACTTTAAATGAGTTGCTACAAACTGGAAGAACACGATGAAATATGCTTCCTATTCTTATTTTCAGGATAGTAAGGCTACCTCCCTATGATAAGGATGAACAGAAGCATCCTGTTCCAAATTACTTCCTCAGCATGTGTTTTTCCCTTGTTGTTTTAGATCTTTGAAGCTTTTAAACATTTGCTGTATGTTTCTGAGCACCCCTATTGTCTATTTTGGTTTTTCCCACAGAAAACTGACATTAAGTGGTTGTTTTCCCAGCAATAATAATCTCATTTACTATAAATTATTGTATCTGGAATACCTTGGAGACAGCCTAATGCTTTTACATAATGAAAGGACCATTTATTTCCAAATTTTGTAAAGCTAGTTTTCAAATTCTTTTTCTCATTTTTAAAGTGGAAATCACTGAATTTGATGGGGAAATAATTGCTTTTACAAAACAAATCAGTTATACAAATGTATGTATAACTTATGTGCAGGCAGAGAAACAAGAAAATGTCTATGCCTTAAACATACAAAAGAAAACAGGTACTTTGAATGGATAAATAAAGTGAAATGTACAGAAAACAGGTGAACTATGCACTAGGTTGAGTTTTTCCTTAAAATTTACATCAGAGTGTACAGGTGTCTGCATGAAAGAGATGTCTGAAAATAAGGCAAGTTTTCAAAATTTAACTTGCACTAACATGACTATTTTAAGCAAGTCTGGCAAAGGGAGGAAACTTTAGAATCCAGTTATAGAGGGAGGGTGAGGTAATAATACAGGCATTTGCATAACTTTTTACATAAACCAAGCAATAGCGCAGTCAGATTGGGCTGTTTGGTATATACTGGAAAGAGGATACACAATGTATCACAGCAGCATAAAAGTAAGGGAAAACAATTTTGGTTCCCTCATCTTTATGGAATACATTCCAGATGTGGAATTACTCTGCTACCATCTGAACAGCCCCAGTGTATCTTCTGAAGAAAAGAACCAACTGGGCCAGTCCAATTCCATGGTTCCCACTGGGCAGCTGGGATCTGTTTTAGCAGCTTGTGATTTCCAGAGTGTGACTCTAAATCAGCAATCCTCTCAAGCTGCATAGATGACAGCTGTGAGGTTAAAAGGATCTAGCACAGTCCCATGAGCACTTCTTGAATCCAGGTCAAGTGTGGAACAGGTGCACACGTGGCTTCTTCAGAAAAACTCTCCGACCAGTGACTGTGTGATGGAAAGCTGCATGCCTACATAACAGACCAGGCGGCAGGAAGAGGGTGGATCTTATTGAAAGGGTGGATTGTGTAGTGTGGAGAGGCTGAATGGGGTCTGGGCCAGGGATGTTAATTTTTTTTATATAAATGCCACAAATTTTATTTCTGATTATTTATTTGGTTCCTTGTAGCTGCCATCAGTTCAAGGCTTAGACCTAGACAGACTTGAAACATGGCCTGCTGCAAACCACCTGAAGTTCAACACATCCAGTTGCCAGGTTCTGTACCTGGATCAGGATAATCCCAAAGACAAACACATGTTGCATGGGGAAAGGATTGAGAACAACTCTGCCAAGAAAAACTCTGGGGATAAGAAGTTTGACATGAGCCAGCCAGTGCACTCACAGCCCAGAAGGCAAACTATATAGTGGTCACCCAGAGCCCCGTGGGCAGCAGTTGTGGGAGGGGAGTCTACACCTCTGCTCTGCTCTGGTGAGACTCATCTGGAGCACTGCATCCAGCTCTGGGGTCCCCAATGCAAAAAGAATGTGGACCTCTTGTAGTTGGTCCAGAGGAAGCCAAAAAGATGATCAAAGGGATGGAATGCCTCTCCTTTAAGACAGGCTGAGAAACTGGAGTTGTTCGGCCTGGAACAGACAAGGCTCTGAGGAGATACTATAGAACCTTTCAGTACCTGAAGGAAGCCTGTAAGAAAGTTGGAGAGGGACTTTTTAGAAGGATATGTAGTGATTGGACAAGGCAGAATGGCCTTAAGCTGAGAGAAGCCAGGTTTAGGTTAATTATTAGCGAGAGAGCATGGTAAACGTAGGTGCATAGGTGCATACAGGAGTCAGTTTTTTTGTTTGAACTGTTATTAGTATTGTCCAGAAAATGCAGTTTATTCCTATTTGACAGGAATGACAAGTCACCACAAACACAGATTGGTGAATTTGATTCATGCATGCAGCCTTTGTTTTGGCTATTCCTAATTGAAAGACATTGTCCCACTGGTGATTGTCAGACTACTTCTTATGTGAAGGGCTAGCAAAATTGAAGCCAGAGTTATAAATCAATGTTTATGCCATGAGTCATGGAATCATCGAAATCATGTATGACACTATCAAAAAACTTATTTTACTTAATTGGCAGTAAGGCTTGAAGAATAATTGATAAAATGTTCAGATTTCCCAGGCTGAAATGATTTGGTTTTGATCGGTCTACCTTCCCATCTCTTTGATGATGACGTTTTCTATGAACCTCCAATCACTTGATTTTTATGGAAGTAGTTGCTAACATTTACTTTTGTTCTGGTTCCCATCTATCACTATCATTATCCTTTGATGTGATTATTTTTTAAACAATTATGTGTGTATTAAGAGTGCTGTGTTAACTTTGCAAAGCTAAACATCCCATATGAATTATAAATAATTACTGGTATAGTTTGTCTTCCTACATACTTGGAACATAGGTACATTTTTCAGGCTAACTAACATGACTTTGTGTCAGAGAAAGTAAATGCAAAAGTAGTTAGGAACAATTCAGCAGTGAAACTGGAAGATTTTTAAGTCATTGGATCAGTTTTGCAAATACTCAATGTGAATGTCCAATGTTCAACAACTGAGCAAGCACATAAGTAGCAGTGGAGATGCTCTAGGAACTTGCAGTACACAAGAAATAGAATCTCTTCCACTCATCCAGCAGTAGATACTGCAGTTGCAGTATCCACTGCTTTTTACTTTGTGGAGTGCTGTCAAAATAGTGTGCAAATCTTTGCATTCAATATATATGTTCCAAAGAAGACAAAATTAAGAGGAAGAGCCACATAGATTTTTCTGGTAAGAATTCTACTTTTTTTATTCTTTGCTCTGAGAGAGCCAAGTTATTAGCTATCAGTAGAGGTTGCAGGATGTTTGAACTCTGCTTTTTAGTGGCAAGAAAGTGAGATTAATTGGAATTCTCTGCTGACAAAAAGCCCATTTTCATTTTTGCTTTTAAAGGAAAGCACTACATTTCTTGTAATTTGTAAGACAGGCATCAGCTACATATAAGGAGAAGAATATATATTCAGCCTCCCTTCTTAGCTATGGCATCCTGGTTGTCACACTTACTGGCAAATGAAAATTCAAAAACACTGCATTGCTGTGTTTGTTTAGCAGTTAAGTGCAGATTTCAGAATACTGGAACTTCATAACTGACCCACTCCACCCTCCAATTAACCCACATATTGACTGTATTCTTCTCCTGGGCTTCTGTCTTGCATGATTTTCCTCTGCTGCAGATAGTTTCACAGAAATCTGTGTTGAAACAAGGTCAGCCCCTGTGTCCTTGGTCAAACAGCTCTTCCTGAGTGAAGCGTGCCTTTGGGAGCTTGGGCTGTGGGTAGTGAAACACTGCACAAACCACTCTGTCTCTACTGATTTGTGTGCACGGATCTGTCACACTGTCTTGTGTTTGCCCTGAAGGCTTGTCTGGCACCTTTTTTTTGATTGTGCAATGATTAACTTCCTCTTTTTCTTTTCCCAATCCACACTTACCAGCACTGACAAGAGACTGCACATGAAGTCTTTTAACCTATGTGCTTTCTGTAAGGTTTCCTGCATAATTCCTAGGCTCCTATATTTCACAGTCATAGAAGATCTCAAGTTGGAAGGCACCTGTAAGGATCACTGAGTCCAGCTCCCTGATCCCCACAGGGCAACATAAAACTAAATCGTATCACTGAGAGCATCATCCAGATGCTTTCTCGTTAACTGTAGAGGAGTTCTCAGTAACTAGTGTATTGCAAACCATTCTTGGATTGCCATACCTAGGAACAGAAAAGGTGGAGTGGAAAGGAAGATGATATTAGGAAGTGGATGAAGCCTCATTCTGGCTAATTAAGGCATCTTGGTGCACTCATTGCTCCGAGAGCCCTCTACGGATATTATAGTAATAGTGGTGAGAGCTGCCAGGAGAAAGAGACATTTGAAGCTGTTGTGGCAGTGAAGGCAAAGGGTTGGAAAGAGGGAAAGTGATGTGTTTGGGATGTGCTGTGGAAAGCAGGCAGTAAGAGCACAGGGGAGAGCTGGATGGAAGACGTGATCTTGTGCTGAGAGCTTGCCATCTTTACTGGCTCAACTTCTAGTCATAAAAAAGCATTAGTGAAATACTAAATGAAACACTACTATAAAGTTTTTGGCTATCCCATACTGGATATCTCATTTGCCTAACTTTGGTCTGAAAAAGTTATGCCTAGAAGATAACCTAGAGGTTGCTACAGAAATACACAGTGTCTAGTAGGATGATCAAGATCTAAAGTAAACAGTTTCAAAACAAATTTTTTGTTTCACTGACAGCACAACATAGAAGTTTTGTTATTTCCATACTTGTTTTCCATAGTCACTTACTGCACTAATTTTAGTCACTTAAAACAATAGGAGGAAAATTGTACATGGCAGAGTGTTTTAGATTAGGCAGTAGGTAAGATTTTGCAGCCTGCTCAGCTTCTGAGTCACAAATGAGATATCCAAATTTGCCATTTTTCAGAACCCCCTTTGCTATTTTAGTACAGCCTCCCTGACATTGCCTGAGTCCGAAATTTTGTTCTCTCATACAACAGTGTTATTTCTACCACCTCATAAATTGCGATGGCTTAGTATATTTATGTGATCTGCTTAACAATGTTTTGATACGTTGTGCTAAAGTATCTCTTACTGCATCTCTTAATGTAGTCATCTTTACTCAGAAAGTGGCCTCAGATTAGCCCAACTTCTGCGCTATTTTTACTTTTCGGTTATAATTGAATAGCTATAACTCAGGCTCTTCAGGCCTTATTTATAGTAGTTGTAGTGGTGGACTTCCTCCCTCAGGGAAAAGATATGTACACTGGCAAAAGGGTTCTTTTGCTGTTACTGTCCTTACCAGTTCCTGGAATTCAATGACTTTATTCACTTTTAGGCTGGTACGACCATGGCTTCAGACCTTGGATCAACCCCAGTGAAAGGAAGCTAAACTGATTCAAACTACCTTGGTTCTCATGCAGGCAGAGCATACACAGACAGCTGCAGCTATCCTGCTGAAACTTGTTTTCTCTATCTAGGGACACCTCTGGAGTGTCTGCCAGCACAGTTGTCAGAGAGGTGTGTGATATTTTTTCCCCGCACTCTTAACCAGCAACTCTCTGCCAGTAAAACTTCCAAGTTTAGACTGACTGTAGTGTTAATGCAGCTGTATCACTAAAGCTCATTTCTGTATTAGAAGAGAACAGTGTTGTGCCATTGTAAGAACCTTTATCATCACACTTATATTAGGGGCTATATCAGCATAAGCACTTTGGCACAAGTGAGAATTAGGCCATTTATCTATTACACACCCCACTGGTGATGAAAGGGCCCTGTTACAATCATGTCTTAGGAAAAACTGAAGGATTTGCTGGCTGAGACAAGTTAATATATCACTGAAGAGATTCACAATGTCATGCAGTTCTAGTGGTGAAAAAAGCATGGGAGCTAAAAAAAAAATAATAATTTAAAAAAAAAAAAAATCCAACAGTTACCATAGCAACCGGATGGGCCACTGCATGTCTCCTGGCTGGTGGCATCATCCTTGTTTGCAGCGTTTGTTGGGCTGGCCAAGTTTTTCGGTCTTAATCATTCATGCAGTTCTTAACAAGATGTGATTCTGTGTCCACCTCAAGGGTTTTTTTAGCTGAAGACAAGACTACACCTAGATTTCATGCATTTTATTTTCAATAAGATTATTCAAGAGGGAAAAAGGACTCAGTTGACAAAACCCTAGAGTGAAAGAAAGCAGGACAGAATGAAGAGAACTGCATTGCCCTTAAAATTTTAGTAGCTTTTTAATGAAGTTATGTCCCTATAGTGCCTGGCTATGTAACCTGAGCATCTTTTCATTTTATGTCCCTTACCTGTCATGTACATGTACATGTCATGCACATGCTTTTTATGAAGAGGAATACATCATGTAAAGGCTTTTTATGAAGGCTGAGGGATTGCAAAGTATTTTGCTAGTCATTCTGTGTACTCTGCAGCTGAGTGGGAACCATTTTTTCTATTTTCTGGGGAATTCCAGAATTGCCATTTCAAAATTGTTTCCATCACAAAATAGTTCAGACAAACAGGCAAATATGTGCCAGGAACCAGAATTGTCCAAGATTTGTCCTTTACCTGAGAGCTTTAAGGCCCTGAGTTTGAAGAGTTTTCTGGCAAGTACATAACTTTGTACTTAGTGGTTTCAGTAAGACATGGAGAAGCTGGGGGAGGCAATATTTGTGTCTGCCACTGCTCACATCAGAGGCTATACAGGGAGAAGGTACTTACAACAGTAGTACCTGACTACCCGCATGGACCTACTACCCAACATGTAGGCTCTAAAGATGTTGTTTCTGCTACATCTTGTCCTCCTCTGTACACGAAAGATTGTGATACTAGCATTTAATAATATTGTGAGGAATCATCTATTCCTTTAACAGAAATGCTTTGCAACATACCAGTGCAGGATCCTGGAAAAATGTTTAAAAACAATTGACTCTTGTCTTTCTCAAGCAGTAGTAAACTGGTTTGGATGAGCAGTAGCAGGGTTTAAAGGCAAAGATTGCCATTTATCTGAACCAGCAAAACTTCTGCCATAATCTAGGATGAAACCAGACACAATCCTGAACCAACACAGGGGAAGCCCAAGAAACCATTTGCTTTGTCTTGACTGACTGACTATGGAAGTGCACTGCAGGTTCCCACCTCAGCATCCCACTGCAGCTATGGTCTTGCTTTGCTCACAGAAATAACATAAAACAAATCTTCCAGAAGAGTTAAAGCAAAGTGAGCAGCTAAGATGGATTCACAAGTGTTTCAGTTGGGTTCTTAGCTGATTTGGATTACTTTTAAAAGAAAAAGATAACTGTCTATTTCTCCTTCTTAGGTAGATCAAAACCAAATGATGAAATCTTCATGATTTATATTCTCAGAACAGGAACGCTGTCCGTCATGTACAACAAACTAGGCAAGTTTTCTCAAGGGTGTCTCTTCTCATGAGTTCAAAACACTTTTGCCCTGTATTACATAAGTTTCCTATGGAGCAAAGGCAGAGATCTTCCAGAGTCTCCAAGGTCTTTCTGAGCTTTAGTAAATGCATGCAGGAGCAGGACACTCCTTGTTTCTGGTACTGTCCTTGGCACTCAGGTGGGTTTCAGCTCAAGCACATGCTGATAGTCCATCAATAAGAAAATACAGGTAATAAAACACTGAGAGCAAGCTTCCATGTCCCTGTTTTCCTCCTCCAGGTCTTTGCATACGTGGTTCTTTTTGGTTGAAGCAGAATTTTAGAGGTCATGTTGTTTCAGCCTTTTGAACCTCAGTGTTCTGCATGTCCTTTGAAACATTCTGTTCTTACACACAGCTTCCAACCTCTTTACATCAGCACATTTGGTGTAGGAACCTGCTCTTTGGATATCAGCAAATATGACCTGTCCAATTTTCAGGATGAGTATTTGTTTAATCATTAGTTCTCTGGTCAGCTTTTCTACTTTTTTCTAGACCCATTTTTCAGGGGATGAAGTGCAAAAAGCTAGTTTCTGTAAAGGTCTGGAGTTGGTCTGAGGAATTTGGAAAAATTCAGGGGATTTGAATACAAAGGGTACAGTGTGTTTTCTGCTTTGGATTTTTTTCCTGCCTCTACATTCATCTATAATTTGTGGCATCACAGTTAAATCATGTTATGCCACCGACATTTTTGTATGGTATAATCATTCCTGA
>VXBB01003500.1:177386-188067 GCA_013399915.1 Illadopsis cleaveri | reverse complement strand
TTTTCTGTCTCTGCCGCAGTGTTATTTGTGGTGCCTCTGTCATGGAGAGTCTATTTCATTATGAAGGTCATGGCTGGTTACCATCATAAGCCCCTTATTAGGAGCATGCAGGAAAAAACATACCATGCAGTAGCTTGCCAGACACCTCTATTTCTGAAACAGTTTTTGACTGAAGCTTGCATCCAAATATTCACTGGCTGGAGAGGATTCTTGTGTGACACATGGCTGTTTGACCATGAACAGTAATACATCAGATAGCTCAATCCACCAAAAACAGTGGTATGGTAAAAAGGGCATGGAGAAAAAATATTTTCTTTCACCACTGAAAATGAATTTTCTTCCAATAATGTGAGTATGAGAGTGAATGAAGGCTGAGCAGAAGGCAGAAATGAGTCTGAAGTACAAAGTATAAGAATGAGACTAAAGTACTAAAATAGTTAAGGAAAAATCAAGTCACATCTTTATTACTTTAAAATGACACTATACATTCTTTATATAAATAAAATCATAATACAAAGATTTAAAATATTAAATGTGGGTTTTATTAAACCACTGCTGTTTTTCCAAATTACTCTGTTCCAGTTACAGGAGAGCTCAAACTATCCATTCTACATTTCAAAGACATGATTTTAATCTCATTTCTGCATAAAATACTCCAAAGATGTTATTGCAGAATATTTTAATGATTGGTAATGAACAAAAGTGCTCCAATACAGAATAATTCTGTATTTCTATTAGCTCATGGGACTAAAAGCAGTGCATCCTAACTCTTGGATTGAATATGCTGCTGTCTTGCACAGATTAATATAGTTTCTTTTTTCCTCTCTAAATATTTAATTCTATGTGTGGCAGTAATGCAGCTCCATTCTTTTAGTCAGAGTCCTAGAGCTTTATTCTTTCATACATCTGTGATACNGACTTGGAGCCTCTCACTTGGTTTGCTTTCAAACCACTACACTATGCTAGTAGGATGGCCCAAGTTGCTTAAATGAGAAGGAGACAAACTGACAGCTGTCTACTGGGATGTAGTGGAGCAAATAACTGTCAGTACTTGAAAAATAAATTGTGCTACAGATACATGACAACACAGCCAATCTCTTTGAACAGGGAGACTAAAATTGTCTGTTCACTGAAATAGTGTCTATATTGGGAACACTCAGGTATGACTCTGAAAGCTGTAGATTCAGCAAGCAAAAAGTGATCACAAGATAAATAAAGAGATGAAAATACACACATTCCCACACACTCAAGCAGAACAGGGAAATAGAAACGATAAACACAGAGTTCAGTTTATTTACTTGGTTGTGAATGAAAGTCAATGTCATAGGTTGGATTGTTTTTCAAATAGGTGAGGCACTCTTTTGGTTAGGACCAGAAAAGAAGTGGTTTGTGTCAATGTGCCTCAAGAAATAAGCCAGACTTTCAGAATGCCCAAGTCTCACTTCAGTTTGAAGCCTTAATTAAGTTGTTATTTTAGGGTCATTGCTGGAGACTTCTAAATTTAAGTACTTGGGAGTAGTAGTTATCCAAAGCCATTCAGGTCAATAGCAGCTCCATGGGCTTCAGCAAGGTTGAGATCAGGTCCTTAATGGGAGTATTTAGCTGCTACCTACATACACAGAATAAATATGTGATCTATGCGTAATGCATATATTTCTACAGAATGAAGCCATATAATTACGTACAGCTTTTCCTTCCTACCTAGCATTAATAAAGAGGGTTAAGCAAGCCATTTCTCTTTTTTTTTTCTTTCCTAAGGCAATCTGTTTCAGATATGAACAATCACGTTTTTGCAAGTCAAAGATTACACAGTGACTAATTAACTTTAAACACCCTTCATTCCTGAAAGCTATGTGGTAGAGACATTTTAGGTTGAGGCAACTCCTCTTACATAAGGGAGTTTTTCTGCCAAGTTATTACCTCAGACAGTTTTTGTGTTGTAGGTGAATATTTATATGGATTTCTCTTCCTCTCAAAAGGGCTGCTGGAGAGTTTGGCTAGCCAGAATATGGCAAAAGCTGAAATCAGCCAGTCTTGGGCTTGATAAAACTGAAGAAAAACATCTCTAACAAGAATAGACAAAAGGAAACCAAATGCTGACTTGTAATCCTGTCTCCTGTGAAGTCTTCCACCCTTCTACTGCTTCCAGCATAAGCGGAGTTCTCTTGACACCTTGCAGAAACTTAGGAACATCTGGCTGGCTCTCAAGGGTAAGTCTCAACTTGTCTATGAGTTCACTAGAAAAACACTAGCATGTTGTTCTTCTTCCACCTGATATTTTTTTTTTCAGTTTGCCTACAAAGGCTCTGGTCAGTGCAGTTTTTCTTCTCAGAAATTCCACTAAATAAATGCTGATATGCTTGCCTTGCAAATTAAAGTGCCAAGTTAAGCAGCTGTCCTGAAGGTCTTGGGCTCCCTTGGGTGCCTGAGGTTTCTGTGTCCTTACAAAAAGAATGGAGATGATGACAAAAATACATACTCCTTCATTTTTCCCTTTTCACTGGTTTGTTGGTCTGGGGACAGCATGTACTAGTTAACAGGTTCTGCCCTTTGCTATTGTTATCCTAAATTGGTACTCTTTGGTCAGACAATTAGATCAGGCAACTAGAGGGCTCTGTTGTTAGGCTCCCTTTTAATGTGCACCTAGATTATGGGCAGCCTAAAAAGACTACTGTGGGTGTCTGGCTGGATTCATACAATAGGGTTCAGAACTACTCAGTCAAATTCATTTTTTCCCTCCAGTCAGTAAAAGATATAAAGGTGTTTAACAGGGAGGAGAGTGAAGAGTTTCTCGCTAAACTGTAGTCAGACTTTTAAGGAGTGGTGTTTATGAATTAACTGGGGGGAGGTTAAGAAATCCAGTAGAAGAAAACTGCTTTGGCCCTGAAAAAGAGGTGTGAGCAAAGAACCTTTCCAAAATTGGCTTGCTTCTCACTCCCACTGGAGTCAGTGAAGATGCCTGTAATTAAATTCAAAGGGAGAAAACCATGCCAGCATTTGTACAGAAGTATTTTTTGTATACTTCAATACATGGGACCAAAGTTCTGGCCCCTCTGTAGCTTATGTAATGGAGTAATCTCCAAGGAGAGGGAAAATTGGCTGCTATATAGACATGGAAACACTCATTAATCATTGGGTCAGCACTCTAAACATTTCCTGTTTATATCCAGAGTGACACTTCTTTAGATGATATTGCCAGCTTCAATTTGGCATTGATGTCTTATTTTGTAAAAACAAGCTGTTATCAAATTTAACAAAAATAGAACCGTTTCCATGAAAAAAATTATTCTGAATGGCCTTTGGTTCAGATCATTTTTCAGAAAAAAACTTTCTTCAAAATTTTGATCCAGCCATCTCAGACTGAAAAACTGAAGGGAAACTGGTTGGACAAAAAAAAGTAAAAATGGTTTTAAATTGTCCTGTATTGTCTACTTCAGGGGAAAAAAAAATTATTAAAGAGATGTGCAATTCTCTGGCTCACATCATAGTATGTGAGCCTGTGGTGGATACCTTTCTAAAAAGAAACTGCGGTTGTACTGCTCACACACAAAAACATCCATTCTGATTATTGCTGTTTGTCCTTCCTGCTTTCTCAGAATTCCCATGATCAATAGTTCTTGCTGTCTCCTGACCCCAGACCTAAACTTATCTCCTTTTTCTCATCAGGACCCAAATAACACACAGATTTAAACATAATTTCAGACCACAGCATGAATGTATAAACAGATTTTGCAGGGAGAGAGAAAGCAGAAGGAATTGAGGGAAGGGAAAAAAAAATCTGAAAGCCAGTCTTCTAATATTCAATTTCTATCAATTTTCTTCAGCATGACAAGGCTGGGCTTCTCAGGCTAAATGTAGACTAGCAATTTCCTGTATTAGGAAAAAAAAGCATTTTTGGCACTAAATTTAACTGGTGCAGAGCAGCTGTGTCTATGCAGCCAAGCCCTCCAAGATGGGTTGGCTGTATCCAGACCACTAGCTGTGACTGATTCCTGGAAACATACCTGGGAATTGTCTGGGAAACCCCTATTTGGCTTCAGCCAAAGCCACACCCCACTGCCCACCTGCTTGAACAGTTGAACAGTGAAGACAGTTGATCAAGAATCGCACAAGTTTCCTGGATTTGCTTAGTTTACTGTTGTGAAGACAACTTAGTTGTTTGCTGGACTGCAACCACTAAGGACAATGTACCCTGAAAGAAAAAGTACAGTGAAAGTTTAAATTATAAAAAATTCTGGGTTCCAGGGTCTCTGTGTTGTAATAACGAAGTTTCATTCTGACAGTCTGATGGATCTCTCCCCTCCCCCCACAAACCTCGCCAGGGAAGATCCCATATGGTTTGGGGTGTACTGGCAAGCTCTCTATTCCCTAGAGTTTATAAATGAAGAGGAAAAGGAATATAGTGAAGAATGCATCCAGCCTCCCAGTTTTGCCCTTGCCTGTGTGTCTTAGCCATCACATCAATGTATGAAAACGCCATGCCCAAATATCAAACTCCCATATCTCTCAGCACTTGGAAAACAGGTGGATGAGTAATTCACCTAAGACATGACTGGCTAAAATATAGTAAATACCAGAACACTGTGTCTGTTCCTACTTCTTACCTGTTCTGCTGTTTCAGTACATGAAAGAAACAGACTTTAGTGGCATATGAAAGTGTGCTGATCAAAATGTGAGTCTCTTGTCATATTCTGTGTGAATTAATGGTGAATCTTAGAGTTTGGCTTGCAAGATAAAAGGGTCTTTAGTAATCCCAGCAGAAAATCATTGATGTTCCAGTGTCATGGCGTTGTTAAATCAAGTCATAAACATTTCAATAAGGAAGTATGTATTTTAATCCAAGGAGTTTCTTTCCAATGTGAAAGAAACAGTTTTAAATGCAGTGGGTTGTATCAATAGAGGCTACAGAATAACTTAATCTAGTAGTCATTTGTGAAGTTCAGGTCCTAGGATATGGCCGGCAGAAGAACTCAAACTTTGGCTTTTTGTTTGAGCTGTCCTGACATACATTACCCACAACAAAGCAGTTGGCCTTTGCCTCTACAACACTGGTTTGCTCTGTGGCAGAGCCAGGAATGTAGGAATGTGGCTCGCAGCCAGGCTGGTGGGGAGAGGAGAATGCCCTTGACCTGGAAGATTCCAGCCCTCTCCATGTCTGCATCTTTTATCCAGCATTTTATGCCATTTGAAGTGGGTGCTTCTCCATGCTGCCCACAGCTGATGTTCTCTCTCCTGCATCTGCCATTCTCACACTCCCAGCCTGGGTGGTTGTGCTGGGTTTGTGCACTGTGGGCTAGCCAGGATGTGGCTATTGAGAGGGCAAATGTGGGGAAGGCTGGAGCTTGGCTGTATGTGCATAATAGCAAGTCAGTCGGTGTTCACAGGCTGAGAATACCACAGTGTTTGAGCTAAGGGAAGCTCTTTGTTTGCCTTTCCTTGCACTAGTGACTGGGTTACTTCAGCCTAATAGAAGGCTCTTTATTTTATTTTACGCTCTGTGAACCTGACCTGTCACAAATCAATTACAAAAAGCTTATAGGTTCTTTCATCCTGCTCCTCCCAGGAAAGGCAGCTGAGAATAATTCATGACGAATAAATCTGATAGTTCCCAGAAGACTGTACATAGCAAGCTTGAAGTTCTTCTTTCTGCTTCAAATGTTCACTGAAAGAGAGAGTTGACTTTCAGGTGAGGTAGTGGTAGTAGAAGAAAAGATGTTTTACACTCCTTTTTTATCAGTGGGCAATTTCTGACTCTTCCTGTGTGTACTCTGTGACTTTGGAAAGCATCATCACCCAGGGTCCTCCCAGGAGGAAAAGTCAGTAACAACTGCAGAGCAGTAGGGCTCTGGACTCTTGTTTGACATTTCACAACTCTCCCTGGCATGTGAATGCACCAATTTCTGGGAAGTTAAGGGTTAAATGAATGAGTAGTTTATTCTGTTATAAAGACTATTAAAGGAACTATTGTGAATTCATCCTGTGGCTGTGGGTCCAGATGTTAAAACTGGCTGAGGCCCACCTCTAATTCTAAACTCAGTGGTAGTCTACAGAGGAATTAAATTTATCAGGAAGAATTTAAATTACATCTTTTTCCAAAGTCTGTTTATATTCTTTTCTTTAATCATACTTTCATTGGGCCAGCAAGTAATAATATTGTAATGTCATGCCAGATAAGTCACTTCAAAACCAGGAAGAAATAAAAATTACAAACACTGAACTGGCAGAGAAGACGATCACTAGAGATTGCCCAAATGGTGCCACAGTGTCTGCACACATTGCAGGGAGACAATGGGATACTGTAGAAGGGATAAGAACCAGTTCTGAAGGCAAGGTGTTTGCTCAGGACATGGAGAATCACAGCCTCTAGGATTTCTATTACATTTGCCTTATTTAAGGCCATGTTAAAAGAGTATGTAATTATCTAAAGAGTCAGGTTGAACCAATGCGATTTTAGATGGGAAGTGCTTTTGAGACCTTACGAGTTACTATTCTGCTCCTTTAAATGCTTTAAGAGTTTGGCTTTTTGAGACTGAGGGCTGACACAATCAAAGGTGAGGATTGCATAAGTACTGAGTAGCCTCCATTCCCATTCACACCGATGGGAGTATGGAGATCCTGTCCTCTACCTCAGTGCTGCTTTGAATCATCACTTAAAATACCTAGACCCAAAGGTAAGCTCTGACCTACATGAGATTGCTCTGACAAGTGGTGTTTTTTGCCAGCTTTTTAATTTCCTTTCCACCTTGCAAGGGTGTTGTGATGCATAATTTGAGTTTTCAAATTACTCTGGCAGGAAAGCATTCTGACAAGCAATATATTGTGTACTGCAGAATTTGGGTTTAGGCCAAACATATAGAAAAGAAACAGGAAGGAGATCAAAATTTTACTTCATTCCTTGTGTTTCTGTATCCATGTGGGAAGAAGCTAGGTGGGCCCAGAAATCTCCATATGCTGGAGAACCTGAGAATAGTCTTCACTTCTGCTTATGAAACTGTACTTGGACTCTTGCAGGTCTAACACAGTGCCTCCAGGCTGAGAGGAGCCACAGTGAAGTTCAGGCTGAATAATGCAGATTGAAGACGTACCTCTAGATATCAAAGGTGGCTAAGTCCTCCATCCATTTAGATGTCTGAATTTGGAGTGGATTAACTCCCAAGACATAGGAAAGCATACTTAGTTCACACTAATTACTAGTGCATAGTGAAGGAGATACGAACATTGGGGCAAGGAGAACAAACAGCAAACAGTACCCACAGCAAACAACCTCTGACTCACCACATGGTTATTAGCTAACTTTTTTAACTTAAAATTTCCTCTTAGTTAAAGGGAGAACACAGGACATTTGGAGTTTGTACATCCTTACATCATTTAATAGAGCTAACAAGATGGAGTGCTTAAACTCCCTATTGCAGCATGGACATCCAAGGACTGTCTGCCTTTTATGCTAATTCAAATACTTGTTGCTGCTTTGATTTTGTGCTTAGCCAGTCCCAATAACTGAGTGCAAGGAGAGAGCTGTTGCTAGCAGTTGAGAGCTGCTATTTGTGAGCAGGTGTGAAGTTGGAGAACTTGGGCAAGAGAAGGAAGCCTGATCTGTTGCCTTTCTTCTCAGCTTTGAAGAACCCACATAATTCGTACCACATATCATGGTCACTTTATTAAGATAAGTGGCAGCAAACTGGAAGGGAAAGGGCTTATAAATGCCAACTAGCACATCCATACATGCATGTTATCTTGGAATTAATTGTGTGTGTGTGTGTATATAGGCATGCGCGTGTGTGTACCTGTGCACAAGCACACAAGAGTCTGACATGTTTCTGCCGGGAAAGGCAGGGAGAAATTCATAGCTAGATATCCACAACTGAGCCAGTGACTCCACACTTCCCTACAATCAGTGGTGAGAAACAGGCATTTAGCAGAGCACAATTCATCTTATCATCTGAAATTAATCACCTTTTTAAAAGGCTGTTTCTCGCCATTATCTGTAAATGAGCAGAGATCCTTCTTGCAGAGGTGTAACATGAAGTGAGATGAATCCCACCTTTCCTGTCTGAGCTCTCTGGAGTATTCCACATGCAATTTACTGTATTATATGTTACTTACAGTGCTCTTTGTTTGACCTGGATGTTCACTTGCCAAAGCCAGTGAATAAACCTGATCTGAATCCAACTGAGAAATATAACAGATTTTTCCACACAACAACCTCATTATTTATTACAGTGGCATGTGCTTTCTAAATACAATCTTAAGTGTAAGAGATCTTCAGGTTTTTAAGGGTTCTTTTTAAAATTTATTGTTCATTGATCTGGATTGTAATGTGATTGCACAAACAGTAGTGTTAACACAATTAAAAGAACTCTGGACCATTCCATGGGACAAGAGGCAGGAATATCTTAAACCAATAAATATTTCTGCTAAAGTTTCTGTTACTAGAAAGAGTGTGAAGAACTGATTTGGCAGACAGTTGTTAAAAGGCGAATAAATTCACTTCATCAGTAAAATAAGCAGAGTAGATATCAGCCTCCTGCAAACACAGCTGGCTAGAACGTTAGAGGGCACCCCCCAGGAGCAGTTAAACAAACTCTGTAATGTAAATGTTGGTGTTTCAGTAGCATCTACCTTGATCACAGTTTTACATGACGTAACGGTTGTCCAAGACAGAGGCTTTGGAACTACATGATCTTTAAGGTCCTTTCCAACGCCAGCTATTCTATGTTTCTACTGTTCTATAAAGGTGCATCTTGAAGATGCTCAGGGCAGTTCAGGTCCTCAAATTATGCAGAGAAGATAGCAGACGACACCAACCTGGTTATACATCCTTTGCTTATTCATACACAAAGATAGTGATACAGATGAAAAACAGGGATTCCTGATATACACACAGATTCATCCTACCCAGCTTCCCAGGTTGAGATGTTCAAGTCAGAAGTCCAGCTGTTTTAACTCACTGTGGAGTTAGTGGAGAAAGGGACAACCCCACAGACTAACTCAGATTTGGATTTAAATTGCTCTCAATATCTTCCCTGATAATAGAGGGATCCTAGAATAAATAAGTACCAAATGCAGGTACTCTGATTAAATGCATGAACGTATTTCTGTTAGCAGCTTAGCAGCCCTGTAATGCATTCATAGGGTCCTCAGCAAGTCCATCTGGATTGGGTATGTCAAGGGAAGAGCATATTTTTCCCTAGTTACTCAAGCACGAGTTATCAGTTGCTGTGTTTGCTGATAATCTCAAAATCTCATTCCTGAGGGTGCTGACAGAGGCATGTGTGGTGCAGATCTTAGGCTGTGCTAGCTAGAGGGAAGAGTACTTAGGAACAGTTCATTAACTCCACTTGCATTAGGTACTTACACAGCGGATGTTTACAGGCTGTCTTGGCAGGAGTTGTAATGGCAAGTGGTTGCTAGGAGGCGGGAATGGATTAATCCTAAACAGAAAGAAAGGCAAGAGAATCAGCTTTTGAAAGGACAAGAAAGATGACCCGAGAAACTACAGGGCTGTCAGTATCTCACTTCAATGCCTGGTAAGGTTATGTAGAAGATTATTCTGGGAAGTATTGAAAAACACCAGAAGGGCAATGCTATTGTGACATGCACGCCTTCATGACAGGAAAGTCCTGCATGTGGAGAATAGTACTGTCTGCAGTGCTGGAGAGTAGACCACTACACGAGGAACTAGAAGACACTTTAACCCTTCTTTCCACTATAACTAAGAGGGAATTCTACAAACCTTACCTCTTTCAGCATGTGTGTGATGGAAAACAGAATTTTAATGACCCTGTAGGATGTTCTTTGCTGTTGCTGCAAATAAAAAGCCTTGTGCAGAAGTACTGGAGAGTCCAGAGAAGGACCACTAAGGGAATTAACATTTTAAATGACTGCCCTTATTAGGACAGGCTGATAGAGCCGGGAATGTTCAGTATGGAGAACGGAAGGCTCATGGAGGGATGACATCAACATATATAAAACCTGAAGGGAATCTGTAAACAAGATGGAACCAAGCTCTTTCCAGAGGTGCCCTGTAACACCTGAGAGGAAATCAGCAGAAACTGAAACACAGGAGGTTCCCTCTGGACACCAAGAAACACTTTCCTTTTTTACTGAAAGGTTCACTGAGCACAGGAACAGGTCCCCTGGAGAGGGGGTAGGGTTTCTAGCCTTGGAGGCTCTAATAGTCTACATGGTCCATGTAACTCTACATGGTCCCAGGCAAGTGGTGACCTGCTTGAGCAGGGGAGTTGGACCAGATGACCTCTAGTGGTCACCTCCAACCTTAGCCATCGTGATATTCTGTATATGTTAGCCTGGAGACCATCTGTGGATTTTGTGGCAAGAAAGCTGCACTTGCACATGCAAGAGAATGTTAGTGGGGAAGAGATCACTCCTAGCTTACCTTTGGATGTCGCTGTCCTTGCAAGCTGTTGAGGAATTAACACACAACAGCACTAACATTTGCAGGAGGATTCTGGATCTGTAGAGCTACATGCCTCCTACGCAAGAGGAATAGCTGAGAAAAATTGTTTCATTGTTCCTGATACTTGTTTTCACACTCAGGAATCAGCTTCCCTTGGCATCCTTCCATCTCTGGAACCCAGCTGCCAACAACCTGGTTTGGGTTTAGCTGACCTATTGTTTGCCTTTCATTTAAAATATCACAGACCCAAAAAGTTTAAAAAAA
>VXBB01003500.1:163218-177347 GCA_013399915.1 Illadopsis cleaveri | reverse complement strand
AAAAAAAAAAAAAAAGGAGAAGGCTTATTTCACTACAACAATGAATTAAGTATTAAGTAGATTTTCTTTCATATGTGGCGTGATCACACCAGGAGTGTTTGTTAAACACCTGGCCTATATCCTCCTACAGTCATGCTTGAAAGAAATCCTATGCATGAAAGTTACTCCTCTTTCTCAAAAGTGGCAGCCTGTGACCCAGGACATTTAGCAGTAAGGAGTCTTGCTGGCTTTGGCAAGGAACATTATATCCTTTCCATGCATATTCATCAGATAAATAATAAGCCATAATTTTCCCTACTTGATAGGAAAAAATATCTTTCATGAAACTTTCAAGTAAGTTGACATTCTATTTCTTTGGACTCAACAGGAGAAAAGAGATCATGTGAAAATGACCTATCAGTTAGGATGGGATAAATCACTTGGGCAGCCCAAGTTTGAGTAGTTTTCTAACTGAGCTGAAACAGAACACACATAGTAGAAAATCTCAGATTCATGTGGGTGAAATAACTCTGCAAGTGGTGGACCCAAACGATCCTGGCACAGTACAGTCCTGCTTTCACCAACACTTGCTATCAGCAGTTACAGTTCTCATTCTCCTTTGTCATAACTACTGCTATAACACAAGCAACTTTTCAGCATGATACACATGCCACTTCCCAAGTTGTACTCAGAAACTTTCCCAAGGAGTTGTGGTAGGGTTCCCTAATATGGAAAGTGTATTTGAAGACTGGGCAGAAAATGAAAATGTTATATGGTCCAGAATCCTCTGTTTTCATACTTTATCCTGTTTATACATATATATATATATATATATATATATATAAAATGTGCCAAAATGGTCTCTCTGTATGAACTGAGCATTGTACAGTAGCTATGATTTGTGTAGGGTAAATGCTTCCTGTTGGTATTTTAAAGCATACAGAGACAGGCTTAAAATAATGCACCAGCCCAAGAAGTTCTTTAAATAGCACAGGAAACATGATGAACTCTGAGTCCACCAGTGACAGCGCAGGAAAAGGAAAAATGGAGGTCAGATAAGACTTTGGTAACAGGAATGATAGCGGGATTATATTCCTCCAGAGTTTATCACAAGTTTGATTCTGATACAGGTAGAATAACACTAATAAAGAGGATATTCTACCAGGATGGGTTACACTCTCCTAATTATGGAGCCATTTTTGTGGCAACAGAAAGAAACCACATTTACCCTGATTTTGGTGGTTTCTATATCTTAAATGATATGCTTCCAGAGAATTAAGGAGAAAACAAACAGTGACTTGTAGAAAAGGTCAACATGGGAACATTTTTGTCCTGTTGTCTTGCTTGAACACACTGACTGCTGGACAGAAAAACTCTTGCTATCAGACACCATGCTTGGTTACAGTTTTAATTATAGTCCTACAACTAGAATAGTATTCCACATTGAGAGGAGGGGACAAGAGAGGAGGGAGCCTTATTCTTATGGCTGGTACATTGCTGCTATTAACAGTTACTGCAGAGTCCATCTCCCTCCCCCCTGTCTGTTGATTTATGTGGGTGTTGCCACACAGAATTACTTGATAATCTCATTATACCTAATCCTGTTTACTCCTACAGAGGAGACTGGCAGAGCTCCCTTGCTTTCCTATTTCTCTTTTCCTTCAGTTATTTCAGAGATATTCTCTATAACACATGGACTTTCAGAGTGAATGCTTACCCTGTTCACTGTCCTTAATTCCCAATGCATCAAATTCAGCACCCTGCCCTATCTCTTTCAGTAAATATTTTCTTTGAGTCAAGCATCACACAAACATTAGCTGTAGCTCTTCAGTTCAGTTCACGTAATTGCGTTTTTCTGAAGCAAATAAAGCTTGTCAAATGACATCTTGCATTTACATTATCTTTTATGCCTTTAAAAAGTGGTCTTCCTTACAAGGTTTCTTCATGGGCAATGCAGTAAAGAAGACTAAAAGCTGTAAATGTCTACACATATTTTTGGTACTTGAATACTAAGGTGCTTATTAGGGTGGATTTACTTAATTCAGGATACTTCTAAAGCACAAGGAATCACAAGTACATTTTTGTTGACTAGAATGTCTTAAAAATGTTACTAGAAGCATGTAAATGTTATTGATTTGAATACAGGCATTAGGAGCATGTCCAGAGTAAACATAAATCTCGACAGCAGCTGTAAGGCAAGATGAGAACCGTCACCACATCTTCCTGTTTACCTTTTAAAATGCAGAATGTAGTTAACAATAGCATGCTTGACTTGATAAAGAATCCCACAGACAGGCTTAGTTAATTTTTGTTTTACCTATTTAGTGTTTGTGAAAAGTCCTAAGGAAAATGAGGACTTTATCCTTACTTATGTAACCTAGACAGTGAACAAATCCATTTCCTGAGTTTGTTTCAACCAAACAATCCCATTCTGAAGTAGTGACTTTCTAAAGTGCTGCAGTACACACTGTTTAGCACTATACGAGGTTTTAGAGGAAAAAAAGGCTCACAATTTCCCAATGATTATTTTTATACAGTTCCAAAAGCTATATTACAGTTAAGTGTACTGTAATTCTTCATCATTAGCAGTCATAGAATTTCTATGCTAAACGAGGCAAGAGTTGTAGGGGAAAGTAGCATCACATTGTGGGCTCAAAAAAAGCAGATGAGTTTTCCGGGAATGGAACAAGGACAGTTCCACTCAAAAATCTTACATTCAAACTTTTGGACCAAGATGTATGTAAGAAGACTATTTACAGATTAAACACTACATATATTTTACTTGCTTATCTATTGTGCATGAGAAAAGAGTTTCACCATAGTCACACGCAAGCCATGATTCCATCAACTTTCACCATCCAGTACCTCAAGACTGCCAGCCCAGAACTGCAACACTAGGCTTTAGGCATTGGTGATCATCGTATTGCATTCAGGAGCACATTGAGGCTTTGATAAGGATCTCCACTAGGAAAATTTTCAGTCTAAGTAGGAATGATTACCGGATTGTGACAATGCAGAATCTCACTGAAGAGGGGAAAGAAAAAGGTTTCAGCACAGCCTCTTAAGTTACAGAAGCTAAAATTATGGGAACAATAAAGTTCCTGTATTTTAGGGCCCTGATTTCAGTACCATGTTACTACTAGGAGCTTCTAAAATCAGTTGCTATGCAGCTGCTTATCTGCTTAAAATCACTGTGCTTGACTTCCTGCCTTTAACATTTCTGAAATTACCACCATCAGGCATTAGGCCTCTCTATTGACCTTCGCTCAAAAATTAGGTAACTAGAGGAAGTCCCTGTAAATGGAAGAATTGGTTTTACATTCTTACTACAAATTACTTAAACAAGAAAAATTTTAAATTGGGTCCTGCCATCTTCCAGCTGAGGTCTTCAGTCACTGCCCTCTGAATTAGATGTTTTAGATGGCCTAAGTTTTTCTGCTTCTCATAAAATACTGAAGTACCTGCTGGGAGGAGGAATAGGACTGTTCACAGCACTCCAGAATTGTGTCTTCAGCATCAAGACATAGAAGCAGTTCTCTTCTTCTTGCCCAAAGACTATTTCAAAAGTTTATATGGAGTGTGGAGTGAGATAACTTCTACAGGAGAAATAGAAGACAATTGTCCCATTTGACATAGGAAAGATCTGCTCTTAAATTTGAACAAGACGAGATCCCAGGTCACAGGCAGAATGTTTTAGTTAACAGGCCATTAAGTTATTAATGGAGACTTTTTTCCCCACAAGAACAACTTATCTGGGCACAAACTGATCCAGCTGAGATGCTGATTCCCAGAAATTGGAGGTAGGCACACAAAAACTCCCCTATCGTGTGATAGGAAACACATCCCACTAAATGGTGGCAGTTGTGAGGGAGGGGGAGCTTGTGACCAGTGCTGTCAATACACATATTCTTGTTGTTTCTTCTCAGGCAGCTCTAAGCTCTAGTACTCCTGGGTCTCTGTCAGCTACTGCACCTCCGGCTCTTGGTTTGCCACATGCAAAAGATGCTTCAGTGTTCAACAAAAGCCTGTTACTTTTATCTAGGTGAGAAGAAGTTACTCACTCACAATGGTGAATGTTATAGCAGCATTCACCACCAGTCGATGTTTTCAAAGATTTACAGCTTTGGAATTATGTAAAGCTGAGCCCAGACCTAATTTCCATGCCAGTGTCTTGCTCTTTCCTCTACTCATTTGTTTCCCTATAGAAATGATTCTTAAAGTACAGAGGCCAGATTTCCAATCAAGTATATCCTGTGGCTGTATTCCTGTATAATAATTTACCATAAGAATCCATTAGAAATGCACCTATTATAATGGCAAAGGAAACATCCCAAGCACTTATCCATTTCAGAATTTTCCTCAGTTTCCCTTGTTTCTCTTCTTTAAAATTTGAAAGCTTTTATAGCACAGAATGTGAGCAGAGCATATTCCCTGGGTACTTCAGGATGTTGGCCTCTGAGGTAAAGGCTTTTTGAAACAGCTGCTGTTCCTTCTGCTGCCCTTCTTGCCAATGTCAGTCTGTTTACCCCATCTCCCTTTGCTTTTACTTGTAGGAGTCTTGCAGAACTCTTCACAGCTGCGCAGCTAAGATGCAGAGCCACGGAAACACTTAACATCTGCAACTGACACCTGGGTGAAAAACATATAGAGAAGCTCTCCATGTGCAACCTAAGAGTGTAACTTGGTTCAGGCTGCAGAGTGCTCGGTAGCAGAAGACTTTGTAAAATCTTCTCTATTGCACTGAGTCATTATTAGTTTTGAGATACTGACTCAACAGAGAATTTCAGAATAGAGCTATGCTTTATTCTAAAATTTGCCTGTGTTCAACAAAGAAACTAAATATCCACTTGAGTTAAAAAATGCTTATATGATTTGCCAAATCAATCCTTTAGAAGCAGCCTGATTTTATTTTGCACTGCTTCTCTTCCTATTCTGTTGTAGCTGTGATCCTGGCATCTCAACAGCAGGAAAGAGTGGCTGTGCCCTAGGAATAAAAAAGAAGAGAATTTGAGATAAAAACATTCTGAGGAGAAATTTTAAGTCACGATCTCCTTTTATGAGTTAAATTAGATCTACAGTGGCAATACCACCCTGCAGATATGCATAGACACAGACATACAAACAGATATCCAGAGAAAGGCATTAATGCTCTTTTTACTTAGCAGGTCACATGGTGATTTTTGCTTTACAGGAATTCTCACAGACTTCTAGACATGACATGATGAGAGCATGTTGTCTTTTGCCTAAAGAGTTTCAATTGATTTTATTATGAAAAAGGAATATTGGAATAACAACTGCTGTAAAAGACAATATGCCTCTCATTCTGGCGTAATACGTGCTGACAGAAAGACCATGAAAATGTATTTTCTGTAAGATGTCTCAAAATCTCTGTCAGCTGCACACATTTAGTGATGTGTTTGGGCTGTAATTTTTAGCCCAAATTAAACAAAAATTTAATGTTGTGTTGGGCTGTAATTTTCAAAGGAGAGCAAGGACAAAAGTACTCAAATTGTGTGAAGTGTGGCCTTCATTCATTAGGTGCCTACAAAGCTTAGACTTACTGTTCCATTCTAAGCTGCAAGAAATATCCTCTGCTCTACAAGTCCTAACAAGGCATGCAAGGAACATTGTTACCCAGGGCAGGAGTACTCCAAATTATAGCACAGAAAATATAAAATGACCTGCATGTGATAGCCATTTTTAATAACGTTTGTTACATCCATGCTGGTTTTCTCAGAGAAGACAAGTCAACAAATTATACTACAAATTATTATTATTAAACAAGTCAATTGTTGAATTGAAATAAACTTCATGGTGAGTGGTGCCATGAAGAGAGAGATATCACTCATAGGTGGTTCTACCAAAGGGAGGGAAATGTATCCAAGACTACTCCTGCTTCTTAGGGAGAATCATCACTATTTTAGCAGCAGTGGTCAGAAGAAGGAAGAAAGTCAAGGAGGATACGATTATGTCTCTCTATATCACCACTGATATGTTATCAATCCTCTGAAATTATATTCTCCATTTTACAATCCTTGAAGGAAAAAACAAGCAGACTGTCAGTACCTCAAGCAAGTGGAGCATCCCAAACATAGGGAATATAAAAATGTGCTCCCCAGAAATCCCAACAACTTACAAGACTAATTCTGCCTGATTGTGATAGTCTTCAAGAATATTGCAAAGTGTGTTACCAAATAGTGATGTATGGCTCCAATAAGAAAGTAGCAAAGGAAGATGTGGAAGACAGGGATCTAATGCTTATACATTGGTTTTGTCACAGTTAAGGATACAGCTAAATAGCACAAAAATATTCTTAATAAAATTGTTCAAGCATATCTATTTACTGATCAAAGTGGTTCCCAATAATCAGATTGCATATTTTGTCTCAAGACACAAAGCAGAAGAGTTATAAAAGCATCATAGCCAAAAACGGTAAAAAACATCAGTAAGCAAGTTACAGATATAACACAACATCCTGGAGGTACCTGTAAGACAGTCTGGAATAGGTAGCAATTGAAAACAGGCTTCAGAAGACATCATAACAGACCAAAGAAGATAATTCAAATAATTCAGGAGACTTTTAGGCGTAAAGACAAAGAAGCACTGAAAGAGCTCATGGGAATGTAACTGGAGACAACCATGTAACAGTGAGCATAGAACCCTCAGGCTGGTTTCATGCCAAGAGTAATATAAGCAGGATAAGGCAAAAAAGCATCTAGAAAAGAGGACTGCAGGGTTTTCAGGATTTGGTGAAATGAATGAAGCAAAAGGAAAATGCACATAATGTGGGAGTATTTTATGAGCTACAACACTTGGAGACAAGATCAGCTGTGAGTGTGATAGCAAGAATGCAGTTACAAACAGAGAGAGAGAGGGAAGGAGTTTTAGTGACTTTCTTCATACAGATGTGTTAAAGATAGCTGAGGAAGATAAATTTATAAGAGATTTAAAAGGCAGTTTAAGCTCTCATCAAGAAAACAACAAAGCATGGGGAATTTTAGAACCAAATAATTGTAACCAGAGAGATGACGGAAAGAACTTTGTGCGATGGTGGGATAAGATAGATTAATGACTATAGAAACTGACTTTGTTGGACTGTAAATATTTTTTCTCCAGCATTTATAAAAGTGTTGAAATAAACAGTAATAAGTGTCATAAAACCCTAAATAGTAAATTCCCATTTGCGACATTGTATACACCTTTCTCTTACACAGAAGAGAATAGCTAAATAGAAATGCGGTTTCTGGGAAATAGGAGTGAGAGTACACAGAAAGACTGTATCTTGTTAGGATGGCGTGGGAGTGATAGCACAACCATAAAATTTTCTGGGGAACAGAAATTAGGTGATCTTCACTAGTCCCTCTGATGTCACTAGTAACTTTGGTGCTTGCAGCAGAAAGAAAATAAGATACAAATGATAACTGGACACCTCAAGGAAGTAGAAAGAAAAATGGGATTAGGATAAATGAAAATAAAGGAAACGCTCATAAGAGAATTTTAGACAATCTTTTGCATCAGCTGATAATTGTAGAGACCAGAACATGGCAGCTGAAGTACTTCAGAGTATTGACAATCAGAATTTCAATGGCAATACTGAAATTAACATCAATCTGAGGAGGTAAATATATTAGGAACATGTGCGACTTTAACTTAAAATCAGAATACCAGAGTTTAGAATATACCAGAAAATTTTAATTCATCTTGTTCTACATAGAAATGACACTTGGTCATTTACTAAAATAAATAAATAAATAAATGAAATAACTTCAGAAATAAAATACTACTCAAGCATGTGTGGGTAAGATAATTCATTAGGAATAAGCGGGGGGGGATGGTCAGTAAAGGACATGAATAGTCATTTAATCCCCATAGCTTCAGTGGTCAAAGTGTGTGGTTAAGATGACACAAGGCAGACCAAGAAGCAGCTGGGTAAAGCTCTTCCACTGCTGCTTGAGGCTGGTCAGTCAAAAGGAAGGAAAGTGGAAACACTAAGTTAAAACTGTGTTCCTAATACGTGTGACCAGCTACACAAAAAATGTGCCCTAGCAGAAGGAGTTTGGGGCAAACTGCGGAGTCATGAGTCATTATGTTGTCTAAGTCCATGAAGGGAGGAAGGCAGCAGGAATGTGGGAATTCAATGGACTACCAGCAGAGATTCATGCCTCACAGGCGTACCCACATGCCATAGGAGACAGGCATGTAACAGACGAGTATATTGCGATTACGGTCTGCCAAATGGTGGCAACCCAGACCCTAAGCCATATCACTATTTACATCATCCCTGAGTTTACTCATCCAGGTCTCAAAATAATAAAGGAGGAGCCTCATATTTTAAGCATTTCTACTTCAGCTGAAGTCAAAAAAGATGGGGGGAATGTCCAGCTCCCGGTGTCTCTGAGGCAAAAGTGTGCTGTGCTTCTCATGCACACTGTACTGCTGGGCTGGCCACACAGACAGGATTGAAAGTAATAATAAAAATTGAGATGGAACTCACTGCTCATTTGTTATGTGCTGCAGGAACTCTTCTGCCCAGAATTATCACGCAGTCTGTGGATTTCAAGCCAGATTTAATTGCCATTATGAAGGAAAATCTTTCCCACTTATTTTCTGGAAACTCTAGCTTTTTGCCTAAGTATTTGAAAACACACCTACTTTTGCCCTGAAATACACAGGAGTGAATAATAATGTTCCTGGTTCTTGCATTTAAAACATTATGCCTGGTGCCAAATAATACCTCAGCAGCAATATGAGCTATGAAGTTACATTGCAGTTTTCCTAATGCAACCATGTCACATGCCCAAAATTTGGAAAAATAGTGATTTTTTAACTTCAAGAGCATGAGTAAATTTTGGATGCTCATGCTTAAGGATGTTTTCCAATTATCTAAAGCAGGAGTGTATAAACTGTCCTTCATGCAAATGCAGCTGATCACTATTGAATGCCAAAATCTTATACTCTTTCATGAAAGCATTGAAAAAAGTGGCACCTTTGGGTTTGGAAATTTAGAGAAGGGTATTTCCCTTCTGTAAGTGATTTTATAACAGAATTATTTATTAACTTAGCTTTTGCTAAGTTTTATCTACAATTGAATACAGAAATAAAAGATACTAGTGCTTTTTGGAAGGAGTCAGAGGCACAGAGAAAAAATAAATTACTTTACAAATATCTTCCAGATTTGAAGACAGAGTGCATCAAATGTTACTATAAAAGCTGAACTGAAGTTGAAGCTAAATCTATATTTTAAGAATACCAAAACTACTTTGGATGAGTCACTGAGGACACAAATGCAACCACAAAGTTTGTGCACAGTCTATACAGCGAGCTCAACATGATTTCCAAAACCTTTAATTTCTGTTGGTTAGGAGAACTGAACATATCATTTAAACAAAATGCTGTGTTTTTGCAAAGTTTATGCTTTGCAAAAATGAAAAAATTACTGAAGACATTAACTCTTTAGTGCTGTACAAATGTGAGAAGGATGTGTACTACTGAAAGCTTGCACAGATCATCTTGCAAATGAGGTCTGAACTATTGACCTGGGCTGCAAAGTATTCTTTGAAGAGAAGGAATATTTTCCAGTACATTTTTTTATAGTTTAGAGCTCCTCTTCTGGTTCTATTTCAAGATACAGTATGATGGAGTAAATATTTTATTTATTTCATAAGAGTTAGATGCCTAGTTTGCACCAGACAGCCCTGACCCCTAGTATGGCCACAGGCTGATAATTTAGGCTGTTATCATCACTGAATGACTAAAATTCCTCTTTGTGCAACTTTTGCCACCTACATTGTGGCTTCTCTGCAGGTACTTGTCCAAGTAAATGAATCTATGTTAGTGAAGAAAGCTTTCTGGCCTCAGAGTCCAAGGAACTGATCCAAACCTCACTGGATTCAAAGGTAGCTTTCCCATGACAAAGGTTTGAACAAAGCCTTTAGTATTTACATGAAATCCTGGAGGGAATGGTTGTTTTTCTTAAAGACATATTTTATCAATATCAATGTTATTGTGATGTCAATAGTGTCAATACCTTCTGTGGAAGAAGACTAGTGAGAAAGCCATCATTAACATAAAATATTTTCTGAATTACTCTGCACAAAATGAAGAAAATAAAAAAATCTGTCATAACAGTCTTCTAAAATGAATAAATTTCACTTAAGTGGGTTCTGTTTAACATGTGGTATGAGCACAAGTTAGTGAGGATGACATCAGTGAAAATAAATAAGCAGTATAATGAAAAATCTAGTGCCCCTAAACATCAGTAGAAATTCTTATCACCTTCTCTCCTATTTGACTCACTTCCTGAGCCATGAATGTGCTATCCCTTCTCTCTACATGGGGAATGAAAATCTTTCACAGATATTACAGGAAAGCTTATATAAATTTTTCTACACAAGTCAACAAGACAGTGTGAACTGGAAATCATATATGTATTATGGTTAGTCAGAATACATACTATATTTTCAATTCCATGGGTACTTTGAAGTGTAAGTGCAGCTCTCTTTTGTGTAAACTGTAAAGAAACTAGTGACCTAAAATGTTCTACGCATTTGATAGGAAACTGCATATCCAAGGCAGGTATTCCTTAAACAATGTGTGTGACACAGGCAATCAATGTCTTTTTTCACCCCTTCTGTGAAAGCCAAGTCATTCTATAGAATGCCTTCAGGTTTCACCAAACAGGAAAAAGACAGTAGTAATTCAGTAATTGTAGCACTTTCACAGACTAATGGAACCCTGGGTTCTGGTCCTGCTTAAAGGGCTATTTATGTAAAAGTGAGTGGATTCAGAGCACAGTTCTTGGAGCGGGGGTTAGAATTCAGATCTCCTCTTCTCCTGACAAATATTCAACTTAATACATTCTAGTAGGAATCTGGAGACATCTGTGTTGTTCTGGTTTTGTATTGGTTATCTTTAGGCATCTTTTGCAATAAGAACACTGACTGAAGGCATTTGCATTCAGTGCTCAGAGAATTAGTTATGAAAGCCAAATGCTCAAGGGTGAGGCCATGTGTGACTTTGAAGCGCCTAAGAAAGACGCAGATATTGGAAGCCAGACTTCCCAAAAACTCTTTCAAAGCCTCTTCCAGCCTCAGTTCTGTTTGTCTCTCAGTAGGCACAGGAAAATAGCTCACAGCATCTGCAACAGAGTAATTTCCTGTGAACTAATACTCAAAATCGTAAACCTACATTCATGGTATGTTACTACATGTATGACCCTCTTACTTATAAATTCCAGTCGGTTAAGGATAAGACTGACGGAAATTTATACAGATACTCTTCAGAGTGCAAGAGGAAATATGCTGAAATAGGTCATTATTTGGCCATTGTCTATGTAATGCAGGGGCCAAAAATGTTGAAAACAGATTATTTCTCCCTGTGTATATTGAAGAAGAAAAGGTTACCCAAGGTTTTCTATGCATTTGGCTCAAGGATGCTGCAATATGAGAACATGTGATTTGTTAGGGAAATCCTATGTGACTCCTCTACAGCAGCTAACCAAGTAAACAAGAAGTGAGCTGGAACTTTCTGTACAAGGACTTTTACTGGAATCATTCGGAAACTTTTGAATATACTCAGGCTTCCTCGGGAGGTTCCATCTGTTGCTGCAGGCATCATCTCTCAAACAAACGACCTTTTAACAGCTCACAGTTTTCAGATCAAGGACTTCAGAAAAGGTTTTTTATCCCCTCACAAGTTCGAGGTCATGTTATCATTGTCATTTCTATGTGAGTTGATAGACTTTAATGAAATATGCTCTAGACTTCTATTTTTAATAGGAGATAAACAATGTAAGCATCATTTAATAAACCTTTCATCTTCACAATCGTGCTGATAATCTTCATGTATAATATGAGTATCTTTAAAAGGCATTTTTTGCATGTCTCCACATATGGCTTTTCAGACATTCAGGCTGGCACCTGTCTGTGTTATTAAATATGAAATCATTCAAAACTTCTGATCTTATTCTAAGCCTTTATCTATGAAGATCACCAGTGCATTTCTTTATTTGACTCCAATGAAAATCATATGGGATCACTAAACACTTAATGCTCAAGTCTATCATTACCAAATTATGTCACTCAGAGAAGACAGTTGCAATGGGCTCTTAAAAAATCACAAGCAGAAGACATAAAAAGTAGGATTATTACTGAAAAAAGAAAAAGAAAATAAAAAGAAAAGCTGGCCAAAGCACCCCAGTTCATTCCTACAGATAATCTTTAGACTTCTTTCTGCACTGAAATTTCCAGAGGTACATCAAGATCTTGACAGTTTCTGTAACAGAATATGGACATTTGATTATTGTTAAAAAATACTTTAAAATACATTTTCTTTGTTATAGTATGAAAACGGTTGTATTCAGAAGTTGGTGACAGGTGCATTTGGGTGTATTTGTCTCTCTTTTACTCACCCTCTGGTGGTTTTTTTTGCTTCATTTTCTTGTTTAAGCACATTATTTCAGAAGGGAGATCTCAACTCAAAACTGTTGGTTTGAGATTGCAGAAACAAAAATCAGCAGTGAGAGCTCATCAATTTTAAAATTTATCTCCTTGTCTTTACAGTGATTATCCTGTTTGGCTGAGCTCAGTGGCAAAAGCACAACAATATTTCATGCCAGAACTCAGTAATAACTGGATTTGTAAACCTGCGGCCACTGTCCTGTGCGCAATCTTCCACCTTTGCAGCTCAACACTACAGCCCCATGCTTTCCAATTATTGTTCCCAATACAGAACTTTGCTGTGAAAATTATTTCTCATATCATATATGCTGCCATTTCTAAATCATTTGAGTGAAGCAGAGCAAAACCCCGAAATCTCTTCAAAACAGCTTATAGAAACTTAGTTTTAGATGAAGACTGGACACTCTGTATTTAAGTTTTCAGTTCAGTTGCCAGCACTTTGGGTAGCCATAGTAACCATTCAGGTTGAAAGCAAAACATGACATTGAGCACATGTTCAGTGTTCAGGAGTTATACTTAGGACATTCCTAAGATTCACGTAACCTATCATTCCTGGTAGTTTTTTATGAGCCTTACAGGTAATATTTCCTCTTGGGTCCCCCACTTCATTTGAGCAACTAACAAAATTTATGCTGCTGTACCTGATTCATATTCAGAGAAGGTGGTAGTGACAGCGTCAAACCTTTTGTGATGTACCCTAGTTTACATGCAAAGACCCCAGTAAACTTGTATCCCTGAGTACATGTGCCTCTAACAGCTGGATTCTCTTCAATGCTCCTAAGACCCTGTTCCTTTCAGTCAGCACTCATAGGAGCTCTTATCTAACTTTCTATTGCTCATGGCAAGTGCTTCTGCAGTGACTTCTCCTTTTTTCCATGCTACTTTTTCTTCCTGCTCATTTATTTGTTTGTTGGCTATGCAGACATTCACAAATATGTATCAGAAAAGTCCTCCTAGCAAAATTTGGGTTAGATAAAACACTTTTTGCTGGGTTTTTTTACAAAATACCAATAGACTCACACATTCCCTGGACAAATACTGGTTTCAGTTTCATTATTCGTTATTCAGTTTCCATTCTGGGAAAATGCGTAAATGTCTTAAGGATACTGGAACACCCAGGAGAGTCCTGTGACTTCACTGGGAAACCAAGAACACAGTATTTTATATGTCTTTTGCAAACCTGAGAGATCAGTGCCAAAAGATGTACTTTGTAGAGATTCCAAGCTCCTGTCATCAAAATCATGTCAAGAAGATCACACTCCAAAGAGCATCAGGGAGGTACAGACAGCTGATGACTAAGGCAGCTCTACATGTTTTCTTTTCTCTAGGTCTGGATCTGCATAACTTCTTTTCCTTTTCACAAGCCATCAAGACCTTGGATTTTGCTGGATGAAGGAGTCATATAAAAATAGTGCTATGGAGGTCCTCTTCTGTTCATAGAATGTTACAGATTCTTCATTATCTAAATAATTTTGTATTATTTTAGATGCTATAGGTTCATTCTTCAGAATTTATTAGGCCTAAATAGGAGATTTTGAAGGTCACAAAAAACAGACTAGAAAAGTAAAATGTTGTGGATTATAGTCCCTTGGTAGAGCATTTGTTGCCTCCCCTTCTGAGTTTTGCAAAACCAAACTAAATGCTTTCATAATAATAAATCAAAAGAAAACACAAAATTTACCAGCCTGGAAT
>VXBB01003500.1:152981-163103 GCA_013399915.1 Illadopsis cleaveri | reverse complement strand
AGTAATCACTACTATTTTATCAAGATTATTCAGAAACTGCCCAA
The DNA here is from genome assembly GCA_013399915.1 of Illadopsis cleaveri. Lineage (NCBI taxonomy): Eukaryota > Metazoa > Chordata > Aves > Passeriformes > Timaliidae > Illadopsis > Illadopsis cleaveri. Next base: position 163,059 of record VXBB01003500.1, on the reverse strand, counting down.
TATTGTTTTCCTTTTGACTAAAAAAGTTAGTTTTCATGCACAAAACCCTTCCTGAAGAAAAATCAAACTTTAGTAGTTTTGAAATTTGCAAATATTATTTAGTGTTGCATTAATTTCAAAAGCAAAATTGCAAAATCTCAAATTATGTGTTAATTACATTTGTTTCCAAAGCAAGCGTTAACACACACACTTTAAACACCATTAATTGGCTTTTAGGAATAAGATTAGGGGGAAGAAGGAGTCATAGTGGTAAAGTAATAATTTTTCTAGTGATAATGTCACTACAGTTATCCTCTCTGTTCATCTTTTTCAGGAAAAGTTTTTGAGGGTATAGGTCTTATGGTATGGAGTTCTTTTCCCACTAAAACTGACAGCAAAGGTTTGCACAGGCTTAATATGCTCCTGAATACATCAAAGACAAGGGATTTGTCACTTTTCCTGGGCAGATTTGATACTAAACATACATGCTAGTAAATATGGGGCTGGTTTATGTCCCTTAATAAAATTTAGCTTTATCTTTCCAAGCTGCAAATGACTAGCTAAACACAAAGATAACTTTCCTCTCTCATCTTTAGAGTGCCATGCTTGCCATTTGTTTCTAGTACAGAGATTTCCTGCAAAAGTTATTTCTCTGTACAGGGCTGAAATTAGAGGAGAACATTAAGGCACCTCTAGGAGGTTATTTAGTGGGTTGGTTCTGCAGCTTGTGGTTTATCTCAAAAGGTAAGAATAGCATCACATTTGGTCAGTGACTGCCGCAGGATAGAATGAGGGCTAGCTCCCTGGAAATTTCTGTGACACTTGGCATCACTCTAGCACCTTCATAAGAAAGTGCTAGAGTAGCTTTTAACCAGCTTCAGAATAATTAAATAAAAGAGCAAAGGAGAGGGGAAGGGAGAACAAAAAAGAAAAAAACCCTATGCAATCAAACAGGAGAGAATACAGGAGAGAAATAGGGAGACAATAGTATTTGCAGAGCTGTAGTAGTTAGCAAAACTAACATTTTTTAGTGTTTAAGGGAAGACTGCCCCCAGATTTTCCCTTCAAAAACTGAAATGCATGTTTCTGGGTCAATCTGAAACTGTGCTGAGTAGCTCCTTTGAAAGCAGAGTTATTGTTGTACTTTTTCTTACCAGCTGTGAGAACCCATCCCACAGGCCAACTGGTACAAATTCCCCCTGAAGCCTTTGGTACACTCCCTCTTTCTGGAGTTGGAGCCAGTTGCACTACCAAAACAGACTTCACATCCATGTGCAATAACAGCAGCCTGCAGTCTCTCTGGCAACCACTTCTTGCCAAAAAAAGCAATGATTTATGCAACCACTGTCATCTGTGCAGCATATAAGCTTATCTCCTAATACCAGAGCCTCTCTCTGGGGTTGTAGGCACTAGAGCTGTGAGATGCTTGCTCTGCTATCACTGCAGGACGGTGCTGCCCTGTACTCCCAGCTGGAAACAGAATAACCCAGCCCTTAATTCCCGAGAATCACCTTTCCTCACTGCTGCACAGCTTTGGTTGGCACATACCCATGGCTACTGCCCCCTCTGGAAGGGCTAGGGAGAAGCTTTTACCACTTGGACGTCAAAAGAAAACACGTTAATGGCACAGCTTACGTTAGTGTCAAAGAAGTAGGGGTTTCAGCAAGTCTTTCTGCCCAGGCTTTCTCTTCTGCGAGTGGGAGGAGTCAGGCCATTCTGAAATAGCTCAACACAAAGGCTTGTGTTCCCGTGAAGTCCGGGAAAGTGGTAGGATTGCACAAGAGAGTTGTCAAGGTTGCTGCCTGTAATAAGGGACAGGGTGAATCATAGTGTGACTGTTACGGGCAAATACAAGTTTCTTCCCAGCTTTCTGAGAAAGCCTCACCGTTCTGTGTGAAAAACGCACGGGTTTTGCACCCGAATACAACGGAAAAAAAAGCATGCCCTGGAGCAGGGACCAGAAGTTTGCACTTCCCGCTCCCTACCCAGGCACTACTGCTTGCACAACCACCTTCACTCTCGCTTCAGCCCTTTCTGCCCCCACTGCTTCCCTGTTGCTTCTAAAGGGATGTCCACGCCTCAAAATCAGAGTGGACAGTGCCCTCTAGCCTAAGGAGGCGGCCAGAGCACCCTGGGGGCACGAAAAATCCTCTGGAGTAACCTTTCCCATTGCACTCCAGCTCTTCCACTTCCCAATCAAGCCTTTAAAGCCGGTATGTACATTTATGATGACATTTGTTGTTTCTCCACTGTGGCTACAGAGAAAAAAAATTCCCTGGTGCTTAAATCCAAGAGATGGTTTCAGGGCCAATTAAGTGAGGCCTGAGTAGAACTGTTGAGTAGGTAGGGCAAGACGTGACACCAAAGATTGATGTTAATACTATCATGTCCAAAGCCAGAAGAGACCCCATCTGAATGTGACTTCACACAGTGTGTATATTCTAAAGCTTAACAGGCTGAAACTTTCAGAGACCTCGGCATCAGTTTTGCCAACTACAGGCATGAGAGGGAAGACTGCATGTAAGGCCAGGGGACTGGAACAAGGCATGGTGGAATTGCTGCCTGTTGGTACATGAAAGTCGAAAGACAACAAAACCTCAGCTTACAGTCTGTGTAGAGGAAAGCAAAACTGAGAAAACAAATGAAACAACAGGAATTTCCTTTTGGCTAGAACAAGTGCTCTGTGCTCAGCAGGTTGCTTCCTGTGAGCCTTTTCCCCTGTTCACTAGATGCCTGTGTGGATTTTTTATTATACATTTCAGGTTCAGCAGAGAGTGTGTCAGGACCTTGACTTTTTAGCTTGCAATTTTTATTAAAGTGAAGGAGACCTATGTGTATGAGGAACATCAAAATGCCAAGTGCTGCAGTGTCTATAAGTCAATGTGTTCAGCCCCAGGCTGCATTTCACAGCAGTCCCATGCATTAAACAAGGAACAGGCACAGGCTGAAGAGGCATCCAGTACTTAGAGATTGCAACAGCCAGCACACCAAACACTGAACTACCTCTAAAACTGCAGTTAGGAGCAATAACTCCTTTAAAACTGTTTCTGGCATGTATATTCTCCTCAGAGTCAGGTAGTCCTCCTAGGCAAGTTAGTTTCCCTGTTCCAGTGGGCATCCAAGCGAGAAGATTATAGAGTTTTGTGGAGGGTGAACACTGCTGTCACACTCAGATGTGGGCTCACAAAGAGCAGAGTCCAGATGATCTTTGGAACTAGGGACACAGCTCACCTCCCTCAACTATGATGCTTCAGACAATGGACAGAAAATAAGTTCCTTTTTTACCTCAGGTTCCTAGTGTCAGTTCATCCGGGCTATTGCAAGTGTGCTTGCGTCCCTCACTGTGCCTGAAATATTCAAACCTAATGGCTAAGGCGTAAAGCTGAAGTTTGAACTCAGCACCTCCACCAGATTAAGGTCAGCCTAGAGCCCAGGACTGTGGTTTGATACACAGCAGGAATGCTCCTTCAGCTTCTGCCCTTGGATGTTAATTCCAGCCCTACAGCCCTTTAACCTTTGCCCTTGGCTGTTTATTCCTACCTCCTACCAGCCTTCCAGAGGCTTGATGTTTGTACTCAGTGTAGCTCACAGAAGGAAATCTATTCAGTTAAAGAATAAATTGAAGGGAGGAAAAAAGGAAAAAAGAAAACTGAAAAAAAGAAAAAAGAAAAATGAAGAAAAGAAGAAAAAAGATGAAAAAAAGGATGCAATTGTTTCCTCAAACTGTGTTCGTGTGTGGATGTACACAAAGCATTATGTTAACACAATGCAGGATCACAGAATAAGACACATATATATGATGGGTGCTGAAGTTGATACTGTAAGTACCTGCTAAACCCTAATCTAGGCCAACATATCCATCAACTCATTAACATGCATGAGCCTGTGCCTCATGCACTCACAGCGCCTGTCTGAAGAACGTGCTTTGCAGCCTCCCAGGTGAGCTGTGTTTCAGAGCAGGGAGAGCAGAACAGAGACAAGCGTGAATGTAAATCCATTTTAGCGCAGTGCTGACAATGGTTCTGTGACTCCTGGTTGGTCTGCATCTCATGTGACCCCAGTGGGGAATGAAGCTGCCTAGACATCCAATCTTGTTCCCATTCTTGGCCAAGAATGCGAACAAGACAAAGCACGCTACGTCACACAATTTTCAGCATGTACATACAATTCTGTTGTCTCCACTGCTGTCCACATGTGTTCTAAAAAGTGTTTTGCAGAAAATTGTTCTCTGCCTGAAGAAGCTCAGCCTTGCAGCACTGAAGCTCCTTTGGCTTTACCACATTATGCAGAGGCAAATTAAAATTGCCATCAGTCTTCAAACTACTGAAAACAAAAGTGCTTGTTACACCAGATGGGAGGATATAAGGATGCACACAGATATTAAGTCGACACTAGGTTAGAATTGTATGCCATTATAGAGTCATTTTTGTACAACAACAAAAACAAAGCTGGGAACAAAAATAGGTCCACCTTGATGGAAACTCCTAGAATAGATACAGAATTTGCTGCAAAAATTAACCTCATGTAAACAATTGCCTGCTTTTATGAAAACTTCTTTCATCCTTACTTCCAAACATGCTGGAATTACCTGCTCTACTGAAGTTAGCACTTCTTTTTGAGTTCAAATGCAGACTTTTTATTAGCCTACAAGAGAACACTAGTTAACAAGGATAAATGAAACACAAACAAAAAACCTAGTATTTAAGTCCAGGTCCACAGTTTGTTACATATCTCTACCTCTTCTCTAGCTGAGCTCTTTGTTTCGCTACTTCTATGCTGATGCATAGAAATTTGCTTCCAAGCAGTGAGTGGGCTAACAGCTCTGTCCAAGGACAGTGCTGGAGAAGTCATATTTGTTTCCCTGGATACAGTCCAATGTGGGGAGAGGGTGTTGCTGCCTGGAAGCTTTGTGCAATGAGAATTTTGAAAATTCTAGTGACTTACTTGNCTAGTGACTTACTTGGGATTCACTTAAACTGGCAGCTCAGCTTGAATTTTACGTGAATTCTGGTTGAATGGCTCCTGTTGATGTGGAGATCAGCTCTGGAGTGCATCTAAAGTTCATAACAGCTTAGAGTACTTCAAATTCATCCAACATTCATCAGACATGTTCAGGCCATGGACTGATGCACAGACAACCTGAAGCAACAACTTACTAAGCCTCATAGTACAGAGGGCATTTCTCGGTGAGATCTCTTAGAAATAGATAAAGCGTGGCAATATCTAGCTGATAAATTCATGATCAGAAAAGTGTGACTGACAGGAAAAGCACTGCACTGGAAAAAGAGCCAACAGAACAGTGACAAAGAGTTGTGAAATAAGAGCATAGTTGAAATTTGCACAGAACATGACAGGATGCTCGAATGTGATATGCTGCTGGTGATATGCTGCTGTCAGGGAGCCAGTGAAGGGTGTTGTAAAATTACAAGCATATGAATGTCTGAGATGTACTTGGTATCTTTTATTTTCAGATTTCCATGTTTCTCTGGCTATTACAAATATAAATTGCTTCTGACTCTCATAAATCCTCCTTTTTCTTATGTAATTAGGCCCTTCTACTACTGTACAAAATATGCCTCTTCAATTTCATATCCACAAATCTTAGTTCTAGGACTGATTCCACCAACTCTTCCACAATCAGCAAGATTGTTACCATTTGTTGGTGTTTCTTCAAAGATATATATTTAGCTTTATTCCTTCCCAAGATCTATTCTGCGTCCTGTATCACTGTCTCAACAACTGACCTCTCATGCAATTGTATTAGGCTCAGCAATAAGATGCATCCAAGGTGATGATTAAGCATGTGCTGTACTTTACATGGCAGTATAACCACCTGCAGGATAGCACAAGTGCTTAGATTGAAAAGCAGGCCTGCAGCTGTTATTTGGTTACAGCATGGAGATTGTTGTAGCAGGGGAACTTCAGCACCAAGTCCCTTCTAGGCACCAGCTCACTGTAGCCCCTGCAGATATGTTAACTGAGGTACCAAGACTTAGCTGAAGGAAATACAAATGGAAATGCCTGCTTGTGGGAGCATCAGAAGCCACACTAGAGCAAAGGTGGAAAGCATTAGCATTACTGGACACAAATGGGCATGGACGACTGTACTCAAATCAAGGAACAGTAAGGAATGCGCTGGTTACATCAAGATCACAAGGTAAGACCAAAAGATCAGTTCCCTTAGCATAGGCTACTTACTGCCCTCCCAAAACTGTGGTCTAATAACATGAGCTCAGATGACATCTTCTCAACAGGAAGGCAGACACTAGCCATAAATATGTGAAAATGAGGATATAAGGTGATGGGCAGAAACTTTTCCAAAAGTTCTGCAGAGTAAGGCAAGGAAGGGTCTGAGGCAAGATCATTGCACAGCTGCTTGACTCAGGAAGAATAAAAGACCTGTTCAAAATAACTGTTTGTAGCTGCCAGCGAAGTTAGACCCAAGGTACTCAGTGAAGACTCAGCAGTTGGTACCCTCATCCTCCGTCCTACACACAAATGCCCCGGTTAGACACAAAGATCTTGGCATTTGGCAACGTGCCGCAATGTAATCCATCTCCTATCACCTCTGTAATGCATGGGAGAAGCTTTACTTTCACTTCCAACAATAAGGGTCCTATTACTGGCAGTGAATCCAGGATTTCAACACCACGTATTTCCCAGGCATCTGAGGTAGATTTTTTTCCCAGTAAAAGGAATGTGAGCACATTAAATTTAATTTGTTTTGGCAAGTAGTGTTTTTCTTCCTATTTCTTTTTAAATTCATGGCACTATCAAAGTTAGTGCAGGTCAGTAGATCAAAGTCCTTCATTGCTTCTCCCTGCAAACACAAAAACCACAATGGGCTACGTGGTTTTCCTGCAGACAAGAGAGACCAGGGAATTTTTTGAAGCCCTTTAGCAATATATTGCCAACATGTCCCTGGTTTTACAGGCATAGGTCTTTAATGATGAAGAAAATGCTCTGTATTTGAAAATTATTAATTACCAAGAGTTTATTTCTCTGGGGTCAGTGTCCTCATTTCCAAGAAAAGCTCTGTGTCAGCTTGTCAACAAGAGATGCTTCCATTGAGACTTTGTAGGAAAGAACAGTTGCTTTGCAAGTGCACAAAAATACATGCACTATCCCCAGTACTCGAGGTTATTCTTGGCATGAGCAGAGGTTACTCCTGCGTTTATCACAGCCAATCTGAGTTTTGTTATTGGCCTTCCTGAACACATTCAGTCAGACCCAAATTTGTTTTGTTGGTTGTATTATATAATTTTGTTTTAAAGAAAATAGGAACAGATAGCCCATAAAAACAACCATTGGCAGACCTTTGCTGGCAATACTATATATTTGCCATTTCTGGCTTTTGTAAACGCTGGTAGAAGTGCTACCTTTCAACTTCTGGTTAAACTATATGGTTTGTAAAATGTGCACACAACTTCTCAGCAAAGGAAGTTTTTTAATATTCTTTATTGACTGGAGGAAAGTGGGTGCCAAATACAACTGTGAAATGGGAAACAATGCACAAAGGAAAAGTTCCAGAACATCAACACATCCGTTCCTTTTCTCTGCCATAAATAACCAACACACCCTTAAACACAAGACTAAATGGCTCCAGGAAACTCTCATTAATGAAAATGTCCTAGCTGGACTTCTCACTTTCATTTGGAATTATATGCCTCGAGAATTTTTTCTGACCTAGACAGCAGATCTGTTGTTCTCTAAGTAATACTAAGCCCTGAGGTAGACTAAGATAAACTGAAGCTAACGTAGTTTCCATAGAAACTTAAACCTCTCACTCTCAATGTCCAAAATATTAGTGTTGAAAGGCAGAGCCCTGCTGCTGTTGACATCAATGACAAGATCCTACACTGACTATATAATAACACAGTTGTGTGTTCCAGCATCTGTTCTTCAGTTTTCTGGAAAACAGAGATAAGGCAGGAAACTAAATAAATGACCTTCATGTATGTACTCTACGCAGATAAATTTCCTCATAAAATATAACAGCTATGATATTTTACAAAGATGATGTCAGGATGAGACTGGATGCATACATAGCACATTAACTGTAGATCAGAAGTAGCAGAGTAATTAGGCCACTCATTTATCTAGGGGATGTTTATATTAAAATTAACATATTTCACTGTAGAAAAAAAAGACAACTGATACCAACCATCTGTAGTCTTATCATCTTGAAACTTAGTGCTATACAGACTTGTTGTAAATGGAACTCTTAACTTCCAATTGAGTCACTGAAAATTGACTCATTATTACAATATTCAAAACATTAAAACAACTTCAGGAACTTTCCCTACCTCTGTTTTGTCCTGGAAGCCTCTTCTAATTTCACAATCACACTTTTCTGCTTAAAAAACCCTCAAACACACACAGCTCCCATATGAAATGTCTGTGAATTACAGGGAAGATATCTGGCTAATTAAAAATAGAAAATAGTAAAAATTACTCTTGCTTGGTTTTGTGATCTAGAAAATTTGCCAAATCCTCTGCACTACTGATGGTATCACATACATGGTACAGGGCTTTCTGACAAGTGAGATCCCTGTGAGCCTTTACTAAAGTTGAAATCGCACAAGCTGCAGAAAAGAAAGGTGGTACAATTTCATCTAACATTTTCACTGCCTTTTAAAAACAGTTTTTGTGTCATTTTCATGGCTCGAAACCTGCATTTGCGTGTGTCATCCATGGCACAAAGTGCATGCTACATCCTCATGAAACTTAGATGCAGACTCTAGAGAGAGCACCAAGCTCCAGTTAATGGATCTGGAAACAAAGACAGAGGTGGTCTTCCCTTGAACAGGTGTGTACAATGGAATGTCCACCTTCTGCTCAAACCTTGTGGTGCTATGTGCATTCCCAGTTTCCTTGTGATTTGGCTGCTTTTCCACGAAAGAAAGTAGAAGGGCTTCTGGGCTAGAATGGGAACTAAATGGGAAAATGCTCTTAGGCAGCTGACTTATCAAACCTCTTTGTGCCGGCAGTGAAGTCTTCACCACAGAATCAGCCATCCAGGATCCTTTCCAGGGAGGAGAGATTTGGTACTGTGAAAGGATGACTGATGTGCTGAAAAGGCAACTGTTTAAACCTGCTAAGTAGAAGATCCCTAATACAGGTCTTGCCTTAAAGTCTGTCCATCCCTGGAGTTTTCGTGAGTGTTTCAATGTGCATCAATGTTCTGCTTGGGATTCACATTCCATGGCTTCACTTGAAATCAGGTTTAAAATAATCCAGGAATGATAGGTATATAAGGAGACTCAATCCTTCCTCTTGAGATGACACATGCCAAAACACAGACAAGTGTCTCAGGGCTCAAGGCCTGAAGTCAAGTGCGTTCTTCAGGTAGAACAGATCTGAAGTCACGTATCTCGATGCATGACTGAACCACAAGGTTCATGTGCATCTTGCTGGTCTACTGAAGCTTCAGTTCTGTTTGCACAAGTAAAATGCTGGAAAGGAGATAGAACAGTAGTAGATTTCTTCTCTACAGAACAGCCTGTGTTCACTTAACAGTCTAAGCGAGCACATGTGCAATGTGCAGGCAATGTGAAGGATGGCAGGAGAGTATGGATTTGGGGACCTGAAATCATGTACTTAGCTATCACGGGACACAAGCCTGGACCAGGAATTCCATGCAAGTATTTGCAGTTCTCTGTCATCTTGGTTGTGAGACAACCAACCAACCTGCAACAATTTGGAACATCGCACTAGAAAAATGCAGGCAGAAAAATACAAGGAAAATCCAGCACTCACTTTTTCTCCCCATTCTCTTGTGGTTGACTGGGGCACAAGAGAGGAGCCACAGGCTTGCCAACTCTTCTGACTTTATGGGTCCCACGGGTTTTTTTTTTTTTTTAATTGTCCGACTCTTGAGACTGTGGGATTGTGAGGATTTCAAGTTTAATTTAAAAGAGAGGCTGACTTGCAACACTTGTGGCTTCAAAGAAACGCTGGAGGTCAAGTCTCAGACCTCAAAAACTAGTGGCAAACACAAGGATAAAAATGAATCAAGAATCGCGTGCTTCTGTGGGGCCAGGCCCACCGCCTCCAACCCTGGAGGTCTAGCAGCGCTGGAAGTATTCAAGGAACTTTT
>VXBB01003500.1:135839-152350 GCA_013399915.1 Illadopsis cleaveri | reverse complement strand
TGTGTAGATACCGTGTTTGAAAACGATCTCTCAAAACCTTTGAGGCAATTCTGAAAAGAGCGTTATTCCCGTGTTAAAATTCAGCGTCTATATTTGAATTGACTGTGTTGTTCTGGCGTGCTGTGTGTTACTTCGGTAGGAACTGGTTATGTGCATGGTTTGTTTTTCACTTGTCATTGGTGGTGAATGCCTGAGAAGTTTGCTATGAATGGGAGTGAAGATCTGGATAGGTATTATAATCACCTAATAGTGAGGAGAGGTGGGATGGTGAACTGTTGTGTAGGGATTGTCACTGATTCTTTTTGACAGACTTTCACATTTAAAATTACCATTGCAAAAATAGTCAGATATCTACATTCCATTATCATGGCCATGTTCTGTCAAATTTCCTTCAGGAGAGCCTGGGAATTGGGATGATTTCTGCTGTATTTGAAACTCATCTCGTTACCTGAGTAAGGCAGTGTGACTTGCCTTTGACATCTCACCTGGAAGTCTGTTCTGCCTTTTCTCCTTAACTGTAGGAGAATTCTTTAAATTCTTCCTGAACCCTTAGTTCAANCAGTGCCCACATGTTTTATATATAAAGCTTTGCACATCCTGTAGGGAAGAATGCGTGAATGCCTTGATCTGCAAAAAGCCTGTGCTTGTCCTTAGCTTATTAACTATTTTGTGCTGCATGATTTTGGTGATAAGGATAAGCTTTGATTTCTGTTGATTTCTATACATAAAGGTGAGAATAGACCCAGAAGTGTCCTGGGTTCGGCCACAATTTGAATCAAGATGGAAACAAAATTATCTTTGATGAGGGGAAGGATTTGGATGTGGAAGAGACAGAAGCAAATGCCATGAGTGTATCCACTGAATTAGTAGCAAGCATCATACCTGCACTTAGTTATTATTTCTCAACATGAGTTGCTGGCCATTAGCTGGAGATGGGTCTATAGGTTACTTTGGAGAGGTCTAAGAAAGGACAGACTAGTGTCAGTAGAGTGCAGGACTGTGATCTACCCTGGAAAATGTTGCAGAAGCTCACAAAAGGAAAGCATAAAAATCACAAAGTCAGAGCTGGTTTGGAATATAACTTTTAGGGATTCAGTAGATCACCTGATTTTGTTTGCTTTCTGTTTATTAAGTCTTTGCATCCTTTCATCTTATCGCTGTTTCACCTATTCAAACTTTTATCAGCATTACTAAATGATAACAGTTTCCATTGTGCACTCTCCAAACACACCACTTTAGTCACCTAGAGCAACCAGTGGCAAGCATTATCTGTGAGTTAGATTGTGAAAAATCCCTTTACAGGTGTGCTGAGGAAAGGGAGAGACTTAACCTTTAGGTGAGGGCATACTCACAGACTTGCCGAAGGCAAATTAGGAATACACGGAAACAGCCATATGGGTGGAGATGCTCTTCTCAGAGAGGAGTACTTTTTCACAGGTGGCAAAGCTGCTTCTGCAACTCTAGCAGGTATTCATAAGACTTTTATTTCAAGTGCTTGTTGAGTTACAATCTCTGGCTGTAAGGTCACATCTATTTCAGCGTCATGCAGCTCAGGGCTTTAGAAAATGTTTTAAAAAAATCTGAATTTATTAACATGCATATGTAATGCTAGAACAGAATCTCTAAATGTATTAGAAGCAGCTCTTTTAGAGTATGAATATTGGATTGCTTAATCAAATGAGTGTCTGACAGCAAATTTTGTGCTTTATGAAAAGGTATATTTAAAGATGTATTTAAACAACCTAGATGTTTGTAAATTCTGACTCTATCTTGCAGTGTGCCATCACAAGGCTGATGCAGATGGATTATGTTTTTCTTTTCCCCCGAGATATAGTTATGATTGCTTCTTGACTGGTAGGCATCGAATTTCTGTCTAAAAATAAGAAAAATAAATTGCTTCTAGATAAGACTTGAGAGGTGCTCTATGCTCCAAAGCTGGTTGATACATTTTGTTCCATAAACAGTTTAATGTAAAAGATGAAAAAATCCTTGGGACCAAGATCTGGAGACCATAATCCTGCACCTCCAATGAGTGCCCTCTCACAAGGACATGAGCATGAGTGTTACACTGAGTCAGTGGTTACTTAAGCTTCAGAGAGAAATACCATCGGCAGAAGGGCTGTAGTCTTCATCCTGACTCATCTGTCATTTTGACTAGCCTGAGGTGTTTCTGATACTCCCACAAGTGCTGCAGTGACTTGGGGTGCCTCAAAAAGGGGAACATTCCTGCTGCTTTCTTCTCCTATGTCTTTAAACAAAATCAGGTTTCTTTGGAACCTGATTCTTTGGTTCTGTGCTCATTTTATCAGCAGATAAAAGCAAGGAGTAATTGCCTTGTGAATCTTGAGTGTTTAAGCATCAGGCAAGTGGTATGGCCCTGTCAAAAATGAGACTGCATCTGTGCATACTGATGCCTACAAAATTTATCCCCACCTGTCCTTTTATTTTTTTTTCCTCTCTAATGTTTACCTGCAGCTAAGTGAGATTTTCGAACATGTTTCTTTTAGGTTGAAGCCTCAAAAGTTTGGGTTTTATACGTGCTTAAATGTCTTCAGGGATCATCTTCCAGAATCATATGGATTTTTTCCAGAGTCATTAGCATGGCAATGATGAGGGCCGTATAAATTCCTAGATGAACAGACCTATTTTCTTACCTGTGTTTTCAGGGGTGGAGGGGCAGCTAGGATATCTATCACTAGAAAACACAGAAATCCCCTGTGTTCTTTGCCTTCCTTCCTTACTGACTTACAAACTGACAGATTTTAATTAGAGTAAATGATCTTTGGAAGATCTTATCTGTCCCTGAGAAATATATGCGGGGTCTGTTTTTCATACCCATCGTCATTTTTTTGCTGCTTGCTGCTATCCTCCTTCCTCTGGAAAATTTACAGTCCCTGCATTTACAGACAGTGGAAGCCCTGCTTCTGTGTGTCCGTAAGGTCTTTGAACTCCTGCAAGCACCAGAAGCTCAACAGGGGCTTTTGCCACTTTGCTGCTGTCTGCCTTTCCCTGCTGCTGTCTCTTGGAATCATTCCTAGTAGCAGGTTTCACTGTAAGCAGAAAGTGCTTAGGCTAAAAATAACTCGTAAGCTATTGGTATGAATGTTGGTCAGGGTGTAAGGTTTTGAAAGGCGTTATGTCCCCCCTCCTTTCCGTGCACTGTCTGGAGCTGGCACTGCAGTGAGGTCAACTGTTGCTACAACAGAACCAGCTTATCCCACGGGCAGAGTTGTCAGCTGTTGAGTCCAAATTGTGCCTTTTACCTCAGGGAGCACAAGTTATAAAAGCGCATGTCATGGAAACAAGGATAGCACTGTGGCAATTCCCTGCTCCTTCTGCCTCACTTCCTACCCTACCAAAAATCAGACCCTCAGCACTGCCCAAAGCAGAGGATGGATGGCTGTGTTAGCAGGTTGGTTTTAGTACCACCTCTCCTCTCTATTGGGCCATATGTTGTCAGGGAGCAGTCTCCTTCCTCATCTGTGTACCCAGCAGTTCAGGGGCAGTGTACTGCAAAACCAAAAGTATAGCCTTTTTAGCCAGCCTCAGTCTCCTGAAATTTCCATAGGTAAATAAAATGGGTTTCTTGAGGTTGTTTTTATGATGCAGCATTCTCTTCCCAGTCAGCCAGTTCAGTGATACAGTATCATTGGTTTGAAAATGATTGTGGGGTGTTTGTTTAGTTTTTGGTGGAGTTTTTGGTGGGGTTTTTTTGTTTGTTTTGTGGGTTTTTTTGTTTTTTGTGGGGTTGGTTTTTTTTTTGTGGGGGTTGTTTTCTTTTGTTTTGGAGGCAGCTGGTTCTATATTGATGAGTAATGTTATGCTAGTGTTCTCTGTTCTTGCTGCCTTTTGATCATCAGTCAAAAGTACTTTCTTTTGGAGTATACATATATTCCAAGAATAGAGGTATGCATTTGTGCTTGCTTTGTACCTACAGCTGCACTGATAACAGCTTTATAATATTTACTGAACCTTGATAGTTTCCTATCAAGGTTGCCTGGTATTTTGTAGTGGGTAATCATGAAATTTAAATAAAGCAATGTATTTGAGTGTTTTCTTTAGGTGATAAACACTGTCTGAAAAGTATGCTGGAATGTTTCTTATGCTTGCATAATTTTTCATTATTGCACAAGTTGCTTGAAGGTATAATAAAAATACAAGTAACAGGGGTGGTTGAGGGTGGTTTACACTGTCAGTCTGGCTCAGAAATGGTCCATGTTTTACTTCTGGGCCTCAGCCATCCACTTAAGCTAGTTTTGTTCCCTGAATAAATTAGTTAGTTCCCTCCAAGGGGAAATGCAGGCTCAGTTGGCTGTATGTAACTCAGGCACTGTTAGGCATTTTTTCTGGATGGTGTGGGTGTGGCCTATGGCAAGGTTGGCTAGGGTGGTGAACAGAGCAAGCCAGCTCTCTCCCGGCTGGCTTGATGCCCTTGAATGCCCCCCACATTGTGCCCTTGGGCATGACACACGTTTCAGCCTAAAGCTTTAGAAATTGCTCTTTCTTCATTTCAAACACTTTGGGCACAGAAGCACAGAAAAAGCTATTTTGGAGCCAGGTGGTGACCCAGGCCACTTGCTGCATAGTTGTCTTACCCAGACTCAGAGTGGTCTCAAACAGTGTGAAGGTGAGCCCGTCTGCAGCAGTTGGGCTGTGGGCGAAGACACCTCCACACTGCAGTCTATCAAGGTGGTCTAAGAATATCTGATATTCATATTTTCTGTACCATTATTAGCTGCATTTCAAAGTATGTGCATGTTCGAGAGTTGCACATCCTACATCCCTTGCAGAGCCCAGAGAAAAGGGAGATTTGGACAAGTGAAAGAGTCTTGGCTGTGCTCAGCGTGGGGCAGGTCTGGGCAGGCAGTTGCCTTTTGGGATTATTTGGTGGTATCTGCCTTAGCCTGGCAGCCCTTCTCCTTTCCAAACAGGACTTAGCACAGTCATCCGAAGCTCTTTTGCCAAGACAGCAGTGCTGTTCATCTTGTGATGTAACTATGTTTGTATGGCAGACCATGGTTTTGCCCTTCTTGAATTGGGTGATCTAATGGTCTCTCTTAAGTATAAAATCAGTGAGGACAGAGCTTCAAAATATCTTTCTCAAATAATTGGTTTTAATATTACTGCAGGGCAGAAATGCTTCCTAAATCAAATGAACTTCAGAAGAAAATTATAATGGTCAGTATTATAGGTGGAGCTTCTGCAGATTCTGAAGCCCAGAGGGTGGATGTAAGTTACAAGTATTCCAATTATAAATAATTTTCACAATAATTCATGTTTTGGATCAAGTTCACCATTTGTGGCAAGAGATGTGTGACCTCTGAGGTTTTTACAGATACTCTGCAGCTAAAACCAAGGAGATTAGCTTCTAATGTTTAATCCTAGGCAGAAAAAAGAGAGGAGATGAGAGAAAAGAAAAAAAGAAATAGTGGTTGATTTATTTATGTTGCAAACTTCAGTGTTGTCTTGGGTTATGTGCAACAAGAACTGGAGTGCTGTGTGCGTGAGATGAACATAAATGTCAGACTCTTTTAGGACTTCTCCTGGTACTGAGGATAATAATATCTGTTCCCTAGAGTCTACCTGTTCCTCTTCCTTTTGTCCTCCTTCCTCCTGCTCCACGCATTTCCAAAGGTCATGGCTGTGGGAAGTGCACAGGTCTCAAGGCACGTAACTTATGTTTCATCTACTAGAGCAGCATTGTCACAGTTCCCAATATAGAACAGCCTTCTCCAAATTAAATGTGGTTGGTCTGTTTCTTTTATCAAAATGATGGGAATCTTTTCACCAAATATTGCCACGTATTTCAAAAGACAAGGGTCAGTCTGGATGTAAATCCAGCAAGATGTTATGTGACCCTTATTTTAAGTCTTACCTCAAAGTCTGTGTTTTGTCCCTTGCATATTGTTTTCCTTCACCATTAAAATACATATTAAAGTGAGATCTGTGCATGATTTGTGCTAATCTAGTCTGACATTGGAGTAATGTGAACTAAAGGCTTCAATATAGGAAGAACTTGCATTGAACCTACATTTAGAATTTCTTAGTAATATATCCAGTCTTATTTCAACCAGTTCATTCCTCCCGTGAAAACCTTTGCCAATGCTTAATTAGTTTTACTTTTCACAGCATTCACTTTTCAGTGGAGGTCTACTACATGGCATTTCCTCTCATGTCTTTTATGGTGGGCTAAGTTTAAATCCTTTCTCTGTGTAGGTAATTGAGAATTGTGACCAAGTTACCTCTCTGGACTAAATAGTTGCATTGTGTTAGCCAAAACAGACCCAAACTATTCAAAGTATTAATTTGATCCTGAGTATAAATCGACTTTGTACTGGGTGAAACTGTTTCCATTGCTAATGAATGGCTGGTTTTTCTCTTGGTTTTGGATCAACGGCTTTTGTAAGATAGCTTGATCCATACAGAAAAAGTTGTTAAGACTTTTGTTTTCAATATCCTTTATGTATTTATTTACTTGAGCTGTGATAACTGATACTTTGAAAACTGAACGTTTTCCTAATCCTTCCTGATATTTCAACTAGTGAATGATGCAGCTGGAGTTACTATGCAAAGAATGTATCCTTAAAAACGCTAGGTTCTTGTCTGCTATCCTTTTGCTGGTGTATGCATGCTTGCTAATCAGTAGGTAGCTTTGGGTTGGAATTTGGGCAGCGATTACTGCAGACAGAAATGGGAGCAAGCACTCAGCATTACAATAGCTGCTGTAGAATTAGGTCACTAACAGGCTTTCAGCAAAATAGTGTTAATTTTCATCTCCGCACACTCAAACACAGAATGTGTATTTAAAAATTCACGTCTTTTCTGAGTGATCCTCGAGTGTAGCATTCTTAGCAATGGTTTATATATGACTCTCTCAGCTTCAGGTGCTTCATGTGACTGTCCAGTTCAGCATTCAGCTTTCCTGTACTGAAGACTTAAGGAAAGAGCTCCTGCAGTTGGGCTCCTGCCAACAGTGCAAATGTGAGTTTATGCATACCTTCATTCATAAATTAGAATTAGTCATATACTTCTGTGTTTGCAAATTCCAGAGCAATATGTATATATATGTGGTTACAGAGGCTTATTATCTTGCATTAATGAGTTAGTCATGAGCAGCACTCCTCAGCTGTGAAATGCCCTCTCCTCAGAGGACACAGGTAATTTCTGATAGCATTTAGCAGCTTGTTTTATGAGACCTGAGAATGAAAGTGAAGCTTTTTGATGAGCTGATCACTTTAAGAATTTAACAAGTTTTGGTAAAAATTGCCGCCACTCGATCACTTCTTTTGAAGTAGTGACCATTAATTTTTGCCATATTTAATGATAGTCACTCGTTTTGATTTGGTTTTAGTTTTTTAAATTTTCGTTTTTTGACAAAATAAGCCAATTGTCACTTGAATTCCTAATACATACATAGGTATCTGATCTTTTTAAGCTGTGATTTACAAATACTTCCTGTATATAATATTCTAAAGTAAAATACTTATATATCTCAGGCATATGTGTTGGCATCTAAATATCTTTTGCATTTATAGTCCATGTGCCGATTCTGTGAATAACTCTTCAGTATGGGAGTTTGCAGAAATGAGAAAAGCAGAGTACTCTCCAAAGATGTTTGAGGTGGTACTATTTGTATAATGCTTTGTGAATTATAATAACTTGCTTTGTGGTGAGATTGGCATGAGTTTTTGCAGAAGAATATTTCACACAAGGAAGAAATAATGATTTGTTGGTGTTCCATGTCATAAAATTAAAGGTTCTGCCAGTCTCTGGATTTAGACAGGTGAACTTGTAAGGATGTGCTTGGCCTTGTGCATCGTGTGCTGTATGTCTGGATAGACCTGACTAGATTCATGAAGGAGCAGAATTTTTCCTAAGGAATAGAATACTGGAATAGAAACTAAAAAGAAACTGAAATAGAATGTACGATTCATATAACTACACTCAGATTTGATTTCTCCAGTTCCCCAACTCTTCAGGTTCCCCTTGCCCCTACCTTTTCTCCATGTCTGGCCACCTCAATCTGCAGCCGCCAGAGAGACCATTGAGAATTGTTGCACGTCTCTTGCTCCCACAGTCAGATTTGCTCAGCACTTTGGAAACAATAGCTGCTTCGTTGCTGACTTGTGGAACAAAAAAGTTAAACATATCAGCAACAATGCATGAAAAATGTGATGAACAACGTTCCACAGGAAGAGGTTTTTCCATTCTACTGTGTAGGTATACAGAATTTAGTGGTGTCAGAAGCGAGTAAGTAAGAAATGCTTCTTCTTTTGTGCTTTATCTGCCAGCGCAATACTGAGAGAAGTAAACTGTAACATTTACTAATAATAGCAGGAAGGAAGAACCCTGTTAAACATAGATAGAAAAGTTGGAATGACTTATGTGTGTAAAATCCAAGGTTGTTTTTTCCTCTCCTCAGCCCTTTTTTATAATGACCCTTCAGAAGAGAAAAAAATAGAGAACTTCAGGAGGTGAATCTCACTTTCAAGGGAGGATTGAAGGAGAAGAGGCAGATGCAAGTTACAGATGCTACAATAATGGTCATGTGAAAGTTGTGTGAAGATGTGAGATGTGGCCTTGAAAATTTCAGTTTAATTTTCTTATTCTAAGCACAAATCATGTCAAAAGAGACTTGTGGAACTGACTCACTATATGTCCTATTAGTAGCAGTCTCAATCTTGTATGAGCTGCTTTCAATTTTAAATCAGGTGCAGCATCATTACCCTTGCAGATGCTGCTGTCTTAGCACTTGCTGGTGGGTTATTTACCGAGACTCAATTCTCTGCTTTTCTTAACTTCTAAAAAAATTTCAGAAAAGCATTGTTTCATTTTACAGCAGTAAAAATCATGGATCCTAGCCATTGTGTGTATTATTTAAAAATGTTCATGTGTTCATTGCTTTGTTTCTTTTTCTGAGCATTATTTTAATGCTGCACAGTTTGCTTTACTATTTTATCCAGTTTATTTATGTTGAAACCAGGACAAGAGCTCTGCAAAGTACTTTTATAGCAGTATTTTCTATTCTGAGACTCTCCATGAAACACCTAAAGGGCTGCTAGATTTTTTTACATCAAGGAAAACAGAGAAATTTTCTAAGATAGAAAAACCCAGCCAACAGACAAAATATTGATTTAGATTATTAAGAAAATAATCTAAATAATCTTCTAACTTAGATTATTCTGAAAAACTTTGTAATTTTTAGCATCTTTTTTTGTGGACTGAGAGATTTCAGTCTGTCTTTGGATTTTATTTGCAGTCATTTAGCAAAAATTGAAAACAAAATTTGAACTTTCCTTCATGTTTTATTTTTAGACGATGTGCTGCTTAAACAATGATCAGTCTAAGTTATTGGAAACAGAAAGCTGGGTGTTAATTTGCTTGTAAAACAACTACATCTTATGCCTTTGGCATTACAATAAGTGATCTGTTTCAGTTAGGGCAATATACTTAAGGAAGTGCTACATGAAGTAGCACACTAAAACTGAGGTGAGGCTATGTGTTTCTTGGCAGCATCAAAGTCTATTAGATGGGTAGAAAGGATAGCATGAAAGAGTCAGTCTACACTGAGGCACTAGGTTGCTGTGCTGCTGCAAGATGTACAAGTGGACCATAAGCCCTTTGCAGGGACCTCTGTGAGAGGAGCAGAGCAGAAAAGGAGGAGTTGTGTTGCCCTCAGAAAGCTGGATTAGATGTCTTTTGGGTCCCTGGCTCCCGTGGAAGCTGTGAGCAGCAAGAGAATGAGGGAGTACTGATATCATAAGCAGGCATGAGAGTGAGCCCATGTACATGCATGGAGTGCATGGTTCATATTAATTTCTTATACCCTGTGTCTATGAGTTAGTTAGGAAAGAGACCAGCTCTGATTTATATCAACAGTAGAAGTCTATATTTGTATTTCTGAGTACTTAATTCCCACACTTGGCCACCTTAAAAGGAGGGATATGCATGTGTATATGCATAAGTGAAAAAGTCCAGGGGGAAAAAACTACAATTAAAACAACATGTGAAGAAAATAAACAAAGGAAAATACAACTGCTATGTAATTATACATGGACTGACTTGTTCTGATGATGTCCTACTATATTGTACACCGTCCTCCTTTGTCAAGATTGGAGGGGAAGTGGCAGAATTGAGGGCCCACTTGTGTGTGGAGCAGAGTAAAGTGTTTGCCCACTCCAGTGGAAGCATGGTCGTATATGATAACGTGCTGCAGTATGTCTTCATGTGATCTGTCAGATACTTATTAAGAGAGGAACTACAACAGGTCGTGAGAGCTTTTAGTCTCAATAAAGATTTGTACAACAGGAATTTGTCAGATAATATAGATCTGTAGTTTCAGGAATTGCCCATTTCCTTTAATAGTAAAAAAAATCAATTTATTTCTCGTAAGTGACTCTCATTCCTTACATTCACTCTAAAAGGATATCATGTAACTGTTGCTCTTTATTCTTAATATATTATTTAATGTGAAAGCTGCATTTCAGCATTTGATCTATTTATGTGTTCCTTGTACACATGAAGAGAGACTTTATTTGGATTTGGTTCATTGTATCTTAAAAATAATTTGAATACCACAGGTTTTATTGTAAACAATGAAGGATTCCAATCTTGGGTCATTGCCGGTTTTTAAAAAAAACACACTTGGAATTGCTTCAGTAATTATCAGTGTTCTCTTATAAAACTAATTAGGCTTTTCCTGTGATGGAAAGAAGATTAAAGGTCATATAGTTCAAAATAAGTTTTTGTACATTTCCAGATAAAGGAAAATAAACTCTCATTAATAAAGTCAACTTCTTTAATGTTTGTGAGTTCATAAGGCCATATGAGCTGAAGAGAACTGGCAGGGACAGAATTATGCAGATAATGTGACTCTTCTAAGGAACAGCAGTTTTATTCTGGAGTCTTTGTAAAGTCTGAGTGATGTCGTCTGGCCCTTGAACCTGACATTGAGTAAAGTGCAGTTGACAATGTGGGCAAATGACATTTTCCTCTGAAGACATGCTGTTTTGAGAACTACACAGTGGCTGACAGTATCCTCCAAAACTGAAATGTGCTTTGAAATAATTGGATTATATTTTCTTCCAGTTATGTGTCAGTAAAATGCAATAAGCACCAGAGAAGTGGGAAACCTCTCTGTGTGTTTTCATTGGATTCTTGGTTTATGTACTGCAAAAAAAAAGTGGGTGCATTTTTTTCTATGCTTTGCACCTGTATTAAGTATTGAAAAGGATGATGAGTAGCCATTGGAGTCATGGTAAGAGGTATTTTTTAGTAATCAGACTTGCGTGCATTTGCTCACTGCGCTTGTTCCATGCTGTGCTGCAAACCACAAGAATTCAAGGAAGTGTGTCAATCGTGAGGTCACCAAATTCAAGCATATCAGGAAATGTGTGTGGCTGAATCAGATTTATAAAAGTAATCCTTCATCTCCATACAATATTAATTTGCCAGTTGTAGTAAGTATCAAGAAAATTTTTGAATGGGTTAAAACCCAAGTGTGCAAGTGACTCTGAGCTGTTTCCTTCTGCACAGCGCAATAACGTAGAATCAAAAATTCTCTTTTGGCCAGTAGTATCCCTTAACCTTCACCCCTTTGCTTTGTTCTTTGTTCAGCTGATTAGGTGTTTTCCATCTGCACCTCTATGGCAGAAGAATCTGTGCTTGTTAATTTGAGCTGACTTCCTAAGGAAGCTGGGCTTATCTGATAATGTGTTGTCTGTCCCCTCACCCTTGCAGTAACCTTTGAACACACTGCTCAGGTTCACTTCAGTCAGGATGAGGAGGTGAGATCTCAGTATATTGTGTCCTTACAAACTTGGTGAAATTCAGCAGCTGGATGGAGAAACCCTGCTGAGGAAATGGCTGCAGAGTCAAGTCAACCTTTACTGAACTGCAGTCCAGACCTTTTTAGCGTGCCTGTCTAATAAGGCCTAGGGGTAATCTATAATAATATTGTCCTAATATGTAACTACAATAAATCATGAACAGGCTTGCAAATATCCCGAAACATATTTAGTCTATTTTTGGTAGTATTCGTGTTCGCTGTGTTTCTCAGAAGAGTTTTTTTTTGTTGTTGTTACCATCTGGAGAGCAGTGCTGTGCTCCTAGTAGTCACTGGTGTGCTTGCATTTAAGCATGTACTTGATGACTAATTGATATGCAAGGACTTCCAAATCACTAGTGAGACACCAAATTTTCCTTTGAAAGTGTCTTCATTCTTCTGAAAATCTCGCGCTAGGAACATTAAATGCAATGTCTGGTTTGGGAACTACTCTTGTGTGGGGTACCCTGAACAATGTGTGAAAAAAATTACTCTAGTAGGACTAAGAGTTTTTGAATTAGCATACAGTTTAATTGAAAACAGGCATAAATCAGTGGGAGCAAAAGGCAAAGTGTGTAAAATGTATATTTGGCTTGAAAAACAAGAAAAGTCTCCTAATAAGTTACCTTTTGATTGTGATAGAAAAAACATCATCAGTTCCTACAGTCTTTCTTTGCTTTGTATTGCTCTTTCAGTCCATTGCTCTGCCTGACTGCTCCACCTCTTCAGTATCACCGTGGTTTTTTCTCTCCAGCTCATCGGTCCCAGCTGGGGTATTCTTCCCAGTGGTCTCTGTGCTGTTCTTGTTTGGTGGGGGTTTTTTTGGTTTACATGAGTAACATGAAGGAGTCTTCCATAGTACTTTCCAAATCCATCTCAAAATTGTACACATTGTTATGATCAAAGTATTTGATATCTGCTTCTGCTACGTATTTTCCTTTCTTTCAAAAGGCAAGTCCTGGGGGTCTCAGTTTCTCTCTGTGTGTGTATGTCGTGCTGTCCGACAGATACTAAATGCTTTCATAAAATGATTCTTGAGTTGTGACGCTTGTTCATGAATTTGTCATCTCATGTCCTTGCCAGGTAAAGGTGCTTCTCATGCAAATTGCCACCTGGAAATACCCTGCAGCTCTTCCAGTCTGCAGCTTGCTTATTTGTATTTCCACAGTGTCTAACAATCCTGGAATCAGAAAAAGAAAAAAGAACTGAAAATACCGTAATGCAGGTGCAATTGGAAGTTGGCCTTAGAAGCTGAGACAGGTGACATACTTACCCCATCTGGGGTGCACTTTTACCCTTGTTGGTAAAATTTCTTGCTAAAATGCTTGCCTCTGTAGGTGGTGCTTGAGACCAAGAGCTTTGAAAATGAAATGTTGAGGTGTTGATCCTTGCATTGAGCTTCTGTTGTTGCCTGACTTCCCAGTTCTCCTTGGAGAGGCAGGCTGGGGTGCCTACAAGATTAACTGCAGTGGCTTTCCAGTATCTCAGAGGTGATGCTGCTGTTTGGCAGCTAGAGGAAGCAGTTAGGAGGGAATTTTTCTTCTTGTGCTTGACAGCAAAAAGACCCCAACAAAACAAATGTCTCATAGGAGTGAAAGTTTGGCCTTGTGTACTCCTGCACATTTACTGCGTAATATATTAACACCATCTTTGTTTTCTTTTCTTCTGCAGATTAGAAGACATTTGGTGCAGATAGGAAATTTGAATTATTTTATCAGCTTTCAGAAAGAGAAATAGCAGATTTTTAAATTAATTCCTCAGAACTGGGGAAAGCCAGATTCCCAAATGGGACTCAATCTCCGTTTATAAATGAGTTTCAATGATTCATGTCCTACAAATCTTTTATAAAATGGAATGGTGCCATGTTATAAAACAGAGAGGGAAAGCCTGCATCTAGATTACTAGAGATTTTTGTCTGAACTCTGGAAATTTTTTCAAGAAGGTGGAAGAATGTACTCTATTGAAAAACAGCCAAGCTCCCTTTCCCTCATTTTTTTTTTTTTTTTTAGTATGGATTAGTCAGCTAGCTTTAAAGTCAAAGACTGAAGCCTGTGGGATCAGCTGTCCTAAAGAAAGGCAGTTCATCTTCGGTTTCTGTGTTCATTGCCTTTACTGTCAGCTGTATGGGCCATTTGCTTGGTTTCCCAGAAATGTGTACTTCTGGCATGGTTTTTCAGATAGGGGAATTTTTTTGGAAGCTTTCAGTTGGCAACAGTAGAATGTGTAATTTGATATATGCAGTTTTACCTGGATGTGAGTGTGTTTTCTTTCACTTTGAAGGTTGAATTAGTATCCTTCAGCAGAGACAAGTAAAATTATCTTTCTCTACCTGCTGAGCAGAGTAATTTTTTTTCTTGCAAGGTTTGATCTAGGCACTTACTTAGCACTTGCATTTCTGCCTGACAGTATTTGGGATGATGGCTGTCTAGTATTGCCATAAATGCAGCCTCTTATCATTCTGTACAGTATTTTGGTGGTATGCAATTCAATATTTTTTCTTGAGAGCTTTTTAATATCCCATTTGGTGGTAAATTATTATGATACCTTTAGCTGCGAAGGCAAAATATAAATTGTTACTTGAGAAAATTTATTGACAAAGAGACTTCTTAATTTGCATTTACTACGTATATTTTTACTGATTTCATGGTTTCATCTAGAGTTCTTCACTTAGTTTCCTAAACCTTCTGTAGAAGCTGAATTTTTAACCATTTCTTTTCAGGTATCTGATTCTGGAGCAGAATTATATATATAAAAATTCTGGCCACTAATCCTCAATTCATAGACTTTTTAAAAAACATATCTGCAGGCTTGTGACTGTCAGATCAGGCTGCAGGGAGAAAGCAGGCTGGAAAGATTATTGATTTTTTTTTTTTCCTTAAGATGTTTTGTTTGTTTTCAAAGTGGTTTCCAAGCACTTGACAATGAAATACATTCGGAGACAGAAAACTCAAAAGTACAACAAAGCTTTGCAGAACTTTTGTACTTAGGGAGCCGATCTGTTACAACTGACTAAGAAAACACTTTTTTTTTTTTTAAAGAGAATTGAGCATTTGGTGAGCTATGCTAAAAAAAAAAAGATACACAGAACCAGTTAAGCCAAGAAATATGTAATAACAAACAGTCAGAAAGAGACATACCGGTTATTTTCTGGTGTTCCCATTAAGGGGTTTAGTCTAAAGAGGCTGGTAATATCTTAGCTGCCTTTATTTTCTCAGTTTGTCACCAGAACCGTTAATCTTCTTTACAGCTGACAATGTTTTGAAGCAAAGCTGTCCTCACATATTTTCTCATTATTGTCTTGGACTACTTTTCCTTTTCTGATCTCTCTGCTCATCACTGTGTCAAACCATCTTTAAAAGTAATTTAGAAGTCCAGGATGGCTCTTGAGCTCTTTTAAATATCAGCCAACAACTGCTGGCTTCAGTGGTTAAGAATCTGAATCTAACTGTTCTTTTGCTACCTTGTCTGAAGAAAAAGAAATTCAGAATTGATTTTTTCTGACCACCGGCGCACGGGTAGTTCCTCTGCATGACATAAAGCCCTAGGGAGAAGTCAGGACATTCCCGTGTGCTGTACCTTCCAACAGTTATGATGGAATCCTGCTTGCAGTTGCTGCTCTTAAAAAAGGGCAATTTACACTGAAGTCTGTCATAACATAGCCTTTACTGTTGTTATAGCCTGAATTTGCATGCAAATACATTTTTTATGCACCCACAGTTTTTTTTTTACTTTGCATAGATTTATGGGAGGTTCTTTCCATATTTTAAAATTTCAAAAGTGAAAGACCTTTTCAGGCGAAGACTCTAAGGTGAATTTGCTGTGCAAACACACTCACACTCAGTCAGGAGTTTTTGCAGTCCATTTGAGGATGAGATTGGAGTCTGAAGTACTAAATAAACAGCTACGTGGCAGCTTTGTACAGCATCTGACGCTGGATCACACACTGAAATTGAGTCAACAAGGTCTGAATGTAGGAGAAAGCAAATACTGCACGGGCTGTGTAAACACATAGATTTGCCTTAGGAAAGTTCCTTCATTGTTCTTGATAATTCTCAGGCCTCAGGGCAGGGATATTTCAAAACTATGGATACGGCAGCTCTGGTTCACGAAGAAATGTTTATTCTAGGAATGATTCAGAAATCTGAAAACTGAGACTGGGAAATGGTGAAAACAAATTGGAGTTTTTAAGGGAGGAGCTATTAGAGATCTGATATCAGTCATCTTCTATGTAAGAGGTTGCTGCAAGGCAGAGGATAAACTGTTCTTTGTCTGCTGGAGATAGGACAAAGTACTGTGCTTAAAATGGAGCAAGAGATAGTTGTGGAGCACATTTAAATGGAACACTGATGATAGTGCCAGTGAAGCGACATGAATATATTGCCCAAGGAAATGAGATTGTTATGGGATGTGCCATTGCTACTGTTTTTTAATATGGACATCTATTAAAAGTGGTTTAATTCTAGGAGCTTTTTCTGGTGGAAAGATGGGCTTAACCCCCTTCATACTGTTTTTAAAAACAAAGACCTGCAGTATAAAGACATTTACGTTTAGTAACAGCCACTCTTGTTGTACTCCAGGCAGACATGGTCAAGGTTTTGAGCTCTCTTGTCCTAAACAGATATCCCTGCTCCTCAGAGTACCTCTGTCTAGAGGATAATATGCTTTTCATATCTTTCAGAGTAAGGAA